>JABFQC010004224.1:0-12938 GCA_022817085.1 Psilanteris sp. ZL-2020
GGGTAAATTTCGGCAAAGCATATAAAAATTGCTGAAATGGTTGATTCATTATATATCGGGATGCAATTATTTCGATTTGGAAAATTTGACAGTTTTCAAAATGAAAATAATCATTTGCATACGTCATTTTATAAGAAGTTACGTTTCTGTTGTGAATTTGAATTTAAATTAAAAATCTATTGATTGCTTGTCAGTGATGCCACAGAATCGCGCGAACATTTTTTTCTCGATCGTACAAAGTTTTTTGGATACAGAAATAACTATACAGGATTATTTATACTTGTATTTGATAACGAGATTATATAAGTTGTCTTACGAGCTAGCATGACAATTCATCTGTTATATTATGTCACGTCGAAATTTGCTATTTTCGTAATCAATAAATTGTTGTCACCATACACTCGCAAAATTTCTATATTTAATGCTTCAAATCGTATCAGAGAAGCAACAGTTTCCACGTGCCAAGAAGAAGTGCAATTTGACATAACCTTTAATATCACCAGGGACGTGAATTCATGCATATCATATAGTATTAACGTAATTATTTACATAAATACGGATTTTTCAATATAATTATACTTTCGCTCCACGATAGTAAAGTTTTATTTTTCTCTTAAAGAAAATAGAACTGTTTCTGATGATTAAAAAAATTATTTCTAAAAAAATGGCTACTTAATAATAAAACATAATCAGCAATGTGAATAATTTGATTTATCTAAAAAGTGTATATACATTTAATGCAATAAACACACGTTAGTTTAATTTTAAATATAAATTTTATCGCAAAATTGTAGCTCGGAAATTTGATCGCGGAGAAAAACGTTTACGGGAAATGATTAATTTTTGTGAGAGCCTCATCGTCGAGTGTGATGCATGGTAGTGCAACTGATTGAACGCACACATGCTGCTACCACGCGGTAGTCACGTGCCTTCGCCGACAGGCGTGTCGCCTGTTAGCGAGCTCAACAAACACTAGCAATAAAATTAAATTACTCATACAATATACTGAGTGTTGTAAAAGCAGCTTCCAGATCGCTCTCTAAGCATTCAGCGGCATACGCGCATCTTAATGAACTGACGTCAAAGCAACGTACAACTTTTAATTACAAAAATCAATTGAATAATAGACATCAATTGCATGCAATTGGATAAATTTTTTTGGCAATTGACTATCGCAATTTGACAATTAAACATCCAAAATTTCATGGCTGCCGACGAATAACATAAATAATGCGTTCCATCGAAATCTGGCACCGCTTTAGGATTCGGAGGCACTGCGCCACCCGTTCAAAGCAGATGTCGCCAATCTCGCGGTAGAATTCCTGAAAATATTATCCACCAGATATAACACAAGTGCTCGTATTTTGCCTATCATCCGTCACTTTTTCAACTCTAGTAATTTCATTATCTTGACATTTTATATCGATACGAATTTCACATATCTCAATTCGAATACTAATTGCTTGTTTGCTTCATGCGGAAATAAAAATTGCGCAAAAGTTGACGGAGAAGCGATTCTTGAAATATTATTAGAATCGATTATTTATTTAACTTCGCACTTTTGCTGTTTCAACCACTCATACACAAGCTCTTCGTATCTGTAAAGAAACTATTTTTTTTCTTTATTTTTTTTCTAAACTCGGATCTGATTGAGTCTTATAAACTCAAACGCGTAACTGACGAAAGTATAAGAAAACAGTCATGTGTATGGACGATCCAATTTCCGCAGACCAATAGACGCCATTTTTGAATACGCATTTCGAACGCTGCCGTATGATTTCAAATCTGCCGAGTTTTCTTTTTTTAGAACAATAATCTAATTGAAACATTATATGTTAATACACGGCAGCAAAATTAAATCTGTTTGTATATACAATTTCTATTTTTAGGTAATTCGTAGCGGATTTTCCGTTATACAATTCTGTATGTAATTATGCTTTTTTGTAACTCAAAAAAAACCGACGAATTTTAGATGTCTCAAACAGAGTAACGTATATATTGTTCAATTGTGGTTCAATGAATTACATAATTGTGTAAATATGTAATGTTATATGTCGAGTATGACGTCAGTGAAACCAAATAATAAGTATTGTCGAAAATAAGACGTTCAATGACTCTTCGCTTAATTTCGCGCGTTTTTAATGAATTTAAAAGAATGAAATAATGGACATTAATTGAACGACCACTCATTTTTCAGTGTCACGCGATAGCGCTCTTCCGCGTTTGCAGACTACAATAGGATGATTTATATTTTCTAGAACAATATTAGGCTACTTTCTTTACTTTACTTATCAAAATAAAATGAAATCGAGAAGAAAGACGCGAGAAAAACAACGAGAAATCGCAGTTATTTTATATTTAAATTCAAAACTAAATTGTGATCTAAATCCTTCTACTCAAGTATACGATATTTATTTTGTACAAATATAAATATATACGAACGTCGAAATGTTAATTGCAGTAATAATAATCAAATTTTAAATTAATTCTTGTTTTTTGAACTCTAATGTTACATTTACAAGTTTGAACTTTATAATTATACGCATATTTTTAACGACAAACTTAAACGCGTATTTTTTATACATTAATAACGTTAAATTAAAATAGGTTTAAATCGATACTTATCTTATATATATGACTTTATTTGATACACGAAATGGTCCAATTAGTCCAATTAAACTGAATTATTATTAGATTCTTGAAAAACAAATTTAAGTATCTTGTTTACTGTTTAGGTTCAAATTCAGAATATTGCAGGTCAATAACCGGTCGAGTATGATTGGATACCAAAAATTACGTCACGAAAAAAACCTGACCAATAGATACGACATGCCGTTTAGCACGTAGCTCCAAAGTTTTTGTTGACATATATTTTCGAATAATAAAATTATGTGCTATTATATATGCGAGTATTCTCTTTATGGTTATCTCATACGTCATTTGTAACGATATGTGTGAGGAAGAAGGCAATGATAGTACAAAATTGTTTCAAATATAATCAAATGACTCGGTGCTGCCAAAAACTCAATACCGAATTTGGGTGTTGAATATCGCGTTTTTAGCGACTTCTTTCAGCACTGATGATTATGGTGTCCTATTCGGTGTTCCTTATTGCGCGGAAATTCGCAAGAAAATTACGCACATTTTTTTACACGTCAGACAACACCTACTTTTTCATAAATATTGCAACATATTTCCATTGTTCCATGTGCTTATTCATTTAAAACTCGACTGTGTTCTTACGTAATGTGTTCATTACAGTTCACAAATCAATAATGCATCAACTTCGATACGTCGTTTCAAACTTTCATTCTCTTAATGCTAAAATGTACACGTAAACTTCGCTGAAAAATACGGCCATTTGTGGAAAAGTTTTTTCTGGACACTTTTTACATGATTGCAATAAGTCGTTCTTAAATTGCAACAAGTAAATTCATCAAAATAAAATTAGTTCATCAAAATAAATACCGATAATACAGTATCGGATTACGTATTTCAGAAAAATTAATTAAATTAATTAAAAATTAATTATAACTTATTTATATGTACCTATAACAATTTTTATACTGCATTTATTATGTAAATATACGATTTTTTACAATAATTGTTTTTGAAAAATACTTTACACTATAGTTTTTTTAACAAAATATATATGTTAAGAAGTTTCCTTTATCCATAAATCTGAATCTATTCATTTGATCCGATGACGTATTTATAACAGTAATATTTTGTTGCATTTTTCCAAATCATAAGTTCATAATTGATCATTGATATTTGCTGTATTTTAAACGCGTTTCAAAATTATAAATAGAACTTTAAAAGGTTTAAAGTTACTGAAAAAGATCAAAGTATTCGCAGGTTACGAAATAACTAATATAAATGTTTCTAATTAATTATTAAATAATGCAAGCATTAACCTTTCTGGTCGCGTGGCAAAACAGACAAGGACAGATGTAATCCTTGTAGAGGAGACGGACAAAGATGTGCGATAACTGAGGCTTTAATGAAATGGTCGTTTTATTTGAGAACGATTGCTCAATCTTTTGATATAATGATATCAATTATTAAAACAATATAATGGTAGGAAACAACAAATTTATTATACAAATAATAAATGAAACAATAAATAAATATAAATTATACGTGTTAAATAATGAATTTAAACTATCTTTAATACGAATGACATGTGACATGTGTTTTAATATGATAAAAATATGGCTCGTATTATCATGATTCTGGATGAATCATTGTGATGATACGTTTGTTGAAGTCGTTCGAGTGATGAGTTAGGAAAGACCAACAGAGGATGTTTTTTTTTCTAATATGATGAAAGAATAAAAAAATAAATAAAAAAAATTTAACATCGATAATAACCAAAATTAGTACTTTTTTCAAGCGTAAAAAATGTATCTTATAAGTAAATAGATTACCTTACGTAAGGTCTAAAGATTTACCAGCAACAACAATATTAAATTGTAATCGTTAATAAAATGTGGTGATATGATTGATAGTTTATCATTGTATGATAAAGTAAGATAGCTGCGTAATAATTATTATGTAAATACACACTTTGAGTCAATAAACAGTCAATAAAATATTAAGCTTGCTTAATAAGTATGTGAATTTTATATTTTCTGCTTATATTGTTGTATCGAAATTCGATTCTGAATCGTAAAGATTAAAGCTCATAAAACCAATCGCTGATCTGTCCGCTTTTATTTTTAAAAAATAACTATCGTAACATATAACAACACTGTTAAAAAACATATAATTCGTGTGTCTTAATTAAGACACAAAGCGACTTAATTAAGACGCCTAAGTGTCTTAATCTAATGCAAAATATTTTGTATTAAGACAGTTGGTGACTTAAATAAGTCACTTTGTGTCTTAAAATCGTGACATCTAAGACACTTTTTTTAACAGTGAATCATAAATGTAAAAAAATTAATTAATTTAAAAAATTATTTTGTAAATTAGAAGATAATTAAACTGTATTTCTTAATTTGTTTAGATATGTACGATATTAATTAAAAATTCAGTTAACATTACAATTACAAGTATAACCAGATTTGAAGCGTTCAATCGTTCAAATTGATATTAAATCTGATAAAAGATAGATGTTTTTGATTTAATTACATTCCAAATATTTGTTCTCGATTACATCATAGTGTAACCTAATTTTAACCATTCAATTATGCCTATAGTTTAACCGAACGAATACGTCAAACTCAAATCTTCATCTTAACAGCGATTATCGCATTAATTGAACGATAATTAAGTTTTTCGTTATGATAATTTCACCGATATACGTTATGTATCCAAACCAGCTCACGTCATAGAAGACTCGTTAGGCGTCAAGGAAACTGGACCAAAATTCATATATTGGCGTCAATGTTAGTGTTCCATTTCAGATAACGCTTATATATTTGCACGTATATCTCAAAGTTTATCCGGATTTACAGCGATATCATTGTATTAATTTATAGAAATATTTATTCAAATCCACTAAAATAACTTAAATATTTGTAAAATGAATTAAAATCAAATTCTTTAGGTTTAAATGAATTAGTTGAAATTTTGTTAGTATAAAACTTGACTGGTTAATGAAATTAAAAATATTTAATATATATATTAAATAAATCAATAATAAATATTAATATTTTGAAATTTACAAAATATAAAATATATAAACTTGCAATTTTAATTTAAATTGTAAAGTTAATATTTAAAAAAAAATGTAATAATTTAATTTGTAAAAACTACAGTAATATATTTTTAAACTAATATTACTTAATGAGAATAAAATAATATTATTAATTTCAAAAACAGTTGTATCTAAAAAAAATGTAAACGCAGAGGAAGAAAACAACCAATTAGAACGCGTGGCGCCAATCAACGAGATCACATACCTTAATCGGCGATGATTTATTTGTACCATCAACAGCTGCAAATTCGCCATTTATGAATGCAAACAACCGGATTGGACGAACTAAGGGTCGTTGACGCATCAATTGTCTCCAGTTCTTTCTTCCTGCACTTGTGAACATCGTGATCCATAGACGTTTCATCTTAAGACTCGATCAATTGTAATAAACCATTTCTCTTCAATGATGAGAAAAATTCAATAATCTCAATCAAAGTAATTAAAATTTCATTTCACTGCGTTTGAAATTATTAAATATCACAATCGAACTGTATTAGACTTATTAATAAGGTTATATTTTGAGTAAAATTCTTTTTTTACTATTTTGGAAATAATGGGAAATATTTTAAAAGGAATAGCAATTAACGCAAGTTTGAGGAACGAAAATCCATAATTTTTATATATGATATTTTTTATTGCTTTTTATAACGCTCAATAAAAGCGACGTATACAAATTATATTATATAATTACGAAAAACATATCATTTTTTTATAAATACACAAAAGGATTAATATGAATAAAATGTAGTTTTCAACATATGTATAACTTCGCTTTAATCTTAACAATTTAGAAAATAAAGCATAAAATACTTGTTAAGAAATATATATATTTAAATTATTATTTTTATTCAATTATATATATTTGGAATTTGTTATAATTGTTAATTATTATGAATTGATCTTTTCATTCAATTATTAATTCAATATTTAAAAATGTGTACTATTTTTAAAAATTTCATAAAAGCAATGAATGAATACTATAGCGTGCCAATAAGTTATTACAGTGACGTCAAATCCTGCGATGATAAAAACTTAAAAAGTAATAATTCTTTATATAAGATTGGAGTTAGTTAATAAATTATGAGGATCTGTTCATAGCAATTTCGCTGCACATATTTTTAACTTATTTTAATTACGAAAAAATACAAGAAACTTTTAATTTGCGAAATCAATTGAAAAAGTAGAGAAATAATAATCTTTGTACGAGAACAACTTTAAAAGCATAATCTTTGTTAATATAATTAATTGAATATGCAAATTGATAATTTGCATATGTTAGCATTTCCTTTTGCAATTAACATGTATTGCATTCTACGTATTTAGAAAGAAAATATAATCGAGTTAAAGTAATATTCAACTATAAATTAATTGCTATTAGATAACAAACGGTTAATTTTAGACAAATGTCAATTAATATGAACAAAAGAGTGTAATTATTTAATCATTTTTTTAATTTCCGAAGCGTTTTTATGTATTTTAAAAAATCCTTTCATCACAATAAAGTGTTATAATACATTGCATTCAATTAATAAATTTCAATTCGTAAATCTAAATTATTCATAAATTTAGTAATTTAAAATTTAATGTTCCTATTCATTAAATTAAAGTATGCAAAATTTCAAAATATTATGTACTCTAAACATTAAATTTTCATTTTCAATAACAGTTGAAATTATTTTTTTATCCAATTTTTTATTAAAATTACATTAGTTTTTAAAAATTAAAAATATTTTGTTTATAATAAATTTTAAATGTTCCATTTGAATTGTTTATTATTTGAGCATTTGTGTTTTTAACTATATTAGACTATCACTCCTAATATATTTTTCGAGTAGCATTGTTTGAATATCAGAACACGAGTTATCATCATTATAATGCATTAAATGATAAAATTGTGAGAAACAATTCGTTAAAAGTTAAGATAAATTGAAATTCGCCAATTTAAGTAGTTGATTTATCATCAATGAATGAAATTTTGACGTTCGAAGCACATTACACTTCCTTTTAAGTGTACAAGCAGATTTGCTGACCAAGTGTGATTTAAAATTCAATTAAATGAAATACTTTGTGTTACCATCAACGGCTCGCTTTATTATTTACCGTTTCGGTCATTTATTTGCATTGTTTTTTATCAGCAACTGATGTCATCAATACTTATCACCGTTAAGTAAAAATGAATTGAGGACTGTTATGAAAAATAATTTTTCTTTCAAACAATGCCAAGCTTGAAAAATATAAGATAAACAGTAAATAAAATTAAAACTGTACCACATCTTTGTTTATTAAAAAAACAACATATTTATTCATGGAATATATCATTCTTAATCAAGTAGTTAAAATATTTATAATACGTAAAATAAAAGTTAAATCTTTTTTAACTTATTTAATTATACTAAAATAAATTTACTTGAATGTTATTTAAGATCAATTTCACAGACAATTATAATAAAAATAAACTCTTTTGGGATAGTTAATGCTGATTTCAATTTTTTTTTAATAAACTTTAATGTTAATTGTTCAAAACGTTTTACGTCAATATTACAAGATTAAAAATGTAATGTTTTGATTTCTTTATTCTTTAAACGAATAATAATTTTTCATATTTTAATGTGAATTAATCTTTTTAAATCTTTTTGAATTTATATGCATTTTCAATTTTTCATGATTTTAATTTTCATCAGAATTGAACAATTTAGTTTTAGAAACTTTCAACTCAAACTAACTTTATTGCAAATTGTCAGAAACAAATCAGCACAAATTCCTTAAATCAGAAAATCCAAAATCAAATCGAAGTATTTTTTCTTTCCTCTGTAGAACGCGCACTTTAGTGATAGTCGACAAATAAAAAAGTGAAATAAAAAAAAAATACCCGATACGGATAAGGAAAAAAAGCGGAAAAGTAGGAAGGGAAAATGAGAATATGTCCGACATTGTCGCGATTTTCGTATTCGCACACGAGTTCATCGACTCTGCCGGACTTCGGCAGGCGAAAAAATAAGACGCGCTAATGAAGCGGGTTGATAAGGGAAATAAAGACGGTGACGATAAATCGCTGGGCAATTTAATCGGTCTCGTGGCACGAGCGCAAATAAACGTGTTCACGCTCGCAGTATCGACGGCACCATGCCCAGGAACAGGAACTACGAGACCTTCTGCTCCGAATCGACGAGTTTGTTGTCGCAGTGAGTAGAACCGCTCGCGGATCATTTTGGACCGCGGTTTATATATGCGACGAATCGATCCAACAGACGAAGTAGTTCCGGGGGAAAGATAAGCGAAAAAGTCACACCTGTTGCTTATCAGTTTCATTGTGCTGCGTACATTAAATTTCACGTTGGCGATGCACCATTGATAACGGCCGCTTTCGTTCACTCCTTCGTCAATATAATTAAGCAGAATTGGTCGAAAGTATGATCCAAATCTTGCCGCGGTTTGACAACCCCCACCCCTGTATTTTTATATAAACTCGAAAAAAGTTACGAATAATTGTAATTAAAAAAAAACAATTATTTATTTTATTTATTTAAACAAAAATTTAAAATGATTAATTGATTTTTATAATTTTGGAAAATTTTTCTTTTATTTTTTTTGAAGCATTTTTGTTAATTTTGAACCTTCGCGGAACATATTTACGCATTTTCTGTTCAATAACTTTGCGAATTTTTAGTAAATATTTTGGTGACCTTGATGAGATGAAATATTTTGTATTTGTTATGAATAATAATAAAGGATTGCATTTTTCGAGGCTGCTTTTTAAATTTCGCGTGCATACCAATGTCTGCACTCTTCGTTACAATGCTGATGTTTTGTTTTCATAATACCAAAACAGTTGTATCGGATAGATAAAAAGAAATTTACCGAAGTGATTAAAAGAATTAAGTTTGAAACTCAACTGACGTGTGTAAATTATATTAAGTGAGCTTAAGTGTATATATTATACAGCAGATAACGAACATAATCGTGATTCACTTGATACGTTCAGTTTATCGAAAACTGATTTAAAATCTAGTTATCTTAAAAAAAGCTTTCTTTGAAAATTAGGATCGAAAGAAGATTTGTATGATTGTTTACAGTGTTATAAGCTTTGTTTTATTGAATGATGTAACACGAGGTGATAGGGTTGGCGAATTGACTGCGCCACCTTACGTAAACCATTTGTCATATTTACTTGAATACCGGAATGCTTATTATTTACAATACTTATGTACAGTGATAATAAATATTTTCACACGTTGAACAATTTTGTTGTTAAATATTTTCTCAATTTAAAATTTTAATGAGTCACATGGTTTAAACAAATTCATACGTATTTCGCACAATATTGTCATTATTGGATAAAATTCAGGTATTATTCAAGTTGATAACCTCGAAAAGTCTTGATAACGACCAGGTCACGAAAATATCTTAAAGATATTGTTTAAATGCTAACATGTTTCGTGTACTATATACTGTCGATGAAATCGTACAATGAAAATTCATCCAAGTGCAATACATCACTATCATACTTATCTAACATTTTTTATAACAGCGGTATAACTACACCTCTTGTATATATCTCTATGTATAACATAAACATAACCTTTAATTGGAAAATAAACATTTATGTTTAAATAAAAATATAAAAAACTGAATGACACGTCGTTTTTAAAATTTAATTTTTAATTCGTTATAATATTTATTTGCTTATACATATTAAATATTCAATTGTATCATTACTTAAATTATTTTTGTGCTTTATAATAGAACACAATAATTATATAAGGAATAAAAATAATAATAAAATTTATGTATTATGCCTATACGATAGCTGGTTTTCGTGTTTTGAAAAAAAAGATTAATCTTTTTGGTTATTATAATTAATGTATATATTTAATGAATTAAATAATAACAAATAAAATTACAACGAACGTCTTAGTTTACAAAATAATTAGTAAAGCATTTAATTAATCGCTACTCTATTTTAATTAATTATTTGTTTTCATTATTGTATATCATATTTTAAATTATAAATATTTTAAATTATATGTCGTATAGTTATCGTACATTAAATTATTATTTATATATTTCATATTATGATTATTATACGTTTCATATAAGATACAACAATTATTTTTATAATGTTACAACGAAATAATGACACTCCAAAAATATGCATCCACAAATATGCATGTGCAATTTTTCATTATTTTAATATTTTATTTATTTCAATGGTAATATTTTGTAAGTTTTGTAATACTTTATTATTTTTTCTAATAATAAAAGAAGCATTTATCTGAATTAAATGGTCTGTGCCCTTTGATTATTATTAAATAATGCAGAAATGTATTATTTCTGATATATGTTAAAAATTGAATCTTTTATTTCTATCAAAAATAAAATTAATACTTTATTAAGTTGAATGACCTACTGTTCTAAGTGAAATTTAGCGAATTACCTCCGACAGACGTTATATTAAAACAAATAAGAATCAGAACTCAAATTCAATCAATTTTATTTTCTTCTTAATTTACTACATGTAGAGTTTTCATGATTACAACTAATAAACAATAAATTACTGCACTATATTATATCTAATTCTGTAGTTAGAACATACAATAAATGTAAAAATGCAAAATAATACGAATATTTGTATTTCTTTAATTAAATTAACCGTATTAAAAATATCTATCTTTGAAAACTCAATTGAGTTGTTGTTTGACCTAATATAAGAAAAAGTGCGAAAATCCAGACATACGATATAAAACTTTCGTTCTTTATCTAACAGATTTTATCAGTGCGTGATAACATCTTGGTAGCTTATTTTTGAGTACAGAAGTCTCATTGGAGTATCGAACACATTACATATAATAACGGTTAACCCCGCTAATATGGAAACATCAAATAAATATATATATCGTTATAGAAATAAAAAATAATAAAAAGTAAAATATCAAACTAAGTTAAATCGATTAAATAAAAGTAGATATATATTTATACTAAATTTCTTCAACTTATTTTAAGTGAAATTCCTAATTTAATTAAAAGGCTTAAGTGAAAATGTTTCAATATAATAATTATCAAATTAATGTTTATGTTTGGATATTTATAGCACTTTAATACTATTTATTTGGCAAAGGTATATTAACAAAAGCCATGTTATCATTTATAGATAAAATACCTGTCTAACCTTGTCTTAGATATATTTCTTATGTTTTGTTAGATTACCACAAACATCATAATAACTATTATATATTTTTACTTAATGTATTCTTAAACAAATTTCTATTTGAAACTGTCTTTCGATACATTGTATTTGTTGGTTCAACAAAGTTAGAAGTTTGATTAACTCCTCGGCCTCTGATTGGTTATTTTTGTTGTGGACTTTAGATGGACTAATAATAACAGTGAGAAATATTAAATTGAACTTACAATATAAATTAATTTTAACTAATAAAAATAAAGTATTATTTATATTAAAATTTTACAATATATATGATACCACTGATTTATGTTGTTTAAGACTAATAATAATTAATTGGTATTATAATATTAATGATTCTGTATACATGAAAGTGTAATAACTTAATAACAAGTACTTAATAACAAAATACTATTTATAATTGTTATTATTATTATTACTAAAATTTTTAATCATATATAAAGTTCTATTTCATTATATAATTACAAGTATTTACGAATATATTAGTTACATAAAAAAATACGTTAATAAGTTAAGAAAATATAATAACTAACAACGAAACAATAATAAAATTTTAATATAAATATTAATCAAGATTTTATATCGAAATATAAAGCATATCACATCACTATTCAATGGGCAAACATTAAATTAAATGTAAAATTATATTTTATTTATATATCTACATATATAAACATATAATTTTATCCATTTAAAATAAAATAAATACACCTTATTTATCGACGAATAAAGACAATAATACGATAAGATAAAATAAATAATATTATACTATCATGAAATATTACATGAACCACGACACGATTTGTTTAATTCAATATTAGCATAAGAATATTATAAGAATTAACGTTTAATATAAACAATTGAACATGCGAAATGTCAATGCACGTTTTTTAGAAAACCGAGCAAATTCCCTACTAGCACAAATATCATACAATATCTATAATATATCAATGTCATATCTATTGTCCATTTTTTTGAAAAATTGGACAATAGATAATTATGTGATATTTTGTGGATATCTCATGATATTTGTGC
>JABFQC010004225.1:0-12938 GCA_022817085.1 Psilanteris sp. ZL-2020
GCATTGCATGTAAAGTTTTATATTTTAATATTTATATGTTGTTATAAATGTTGATTAATAAGCATAATGATATTTGTTAATAAAATTTAGTGACAAGAAATAAGCCAGAAGCTTAAAATGTAATGGACTATGAATGTATCAATTTTGCAATAAAATTAATGTAATGATATAAAATAAAAAATTTAATTTATTTAAAATATGTATTTAGTAATAAAAATATTAAGAAACTGATAAGAATTTTCTGGCTAAACTTTGTATTTTGTATACACTTCTTAATACAATGTATTTCATAATTTAACAGGTTATTAAAAATATTTGATGTTATTATTAAAATATTTTACAAGAAGTCATCTGTTTTTAGATATACCTCTCAAGGTTTCCACTGTGTACATGATATAAAATTTCTTATTTTCCAGAAAGCATCACTTGAACAAATTAGTTTATAAAAAATGATGTTGGATGTTTTAATAAAAAATGATATTACTTATATACATTTTTCTGTAATAAATAAACATGTATACTAAGTTTTACTAATTATTTAGTGATTTAAAGATTCATCTTGCATTCCACTCGTATAATCATTCTGGAATAAAGACAAATATCAAATTATATATAAATTAATTTATGAAAAATTTATTAATGAAAATTCCTTAAAGAATATAATGAAATTTTAATACTGTCAAACTGTTTTGGTCATATTTTGTAGCTGACATAGTATGATTATATATTTAATTGCATATTAAAATATGTACTGAATATATATATTTATATTAAATATTCTAAATATGTTTATAAACGTCAATTACACTATGTCAAGTATATTTCTCGTAATACATTTTGCACGTACTCTTATCTTGTTATCTTTAGCAAAGGTATTTTGATCGTTTTCGAAAAAAAAAATATTGAAAATGTTTTAAAAGTGGCTATCAAAACGTCTAACAAGAAGACATCTGTTTATGTAGTATACACCTCTAGTATTGTATCGTACAAAGTGCGATATTCTTATCGTAAAGTAGCTATTTTTAGAGTGTTCTTTGATGAAACGAGCTTTTACACCTGATACATTTTAACCATAACGAAAACAAAGTTTCAAAAGAATTCTTTGCGCCATGTTGTTCATGTAAGGTGAAGTTGGAACAAGTAAAAAAATTATTTTCATCGTTCTCGTAATGAGGAAAATCTGATTGAAAGGAAATCATTCTTCTGTTGATAAACTAAAGACATAAAATCTAATTTAATTAAAGAAAGATAATCAAAAACATACAATTTGTCAAAAACATTTTCTCTTTCTAGCAAAAATGTAGCTAAACCAATAATATGTTGTAATAACTGAAGTTGTATATATACATAAAGTGTATGGCTAGTAAAATAATAGTACACGTAGAGAAGAAGGTTCGTTGATTCAACCAAAATTTTGTTCGTTTAACCAAAATTTGATTGAATGTACCAAATATTTTGTAAATGTAACAGACTTTTGATTGAATCAGCAAAATGTTCTCTGCGTGTAGATTAGTTTGATTGATTGGAGGTAATATTATCCAGTGTTATGTTTCTTTTCTGAGTCAATCTGTTATTACATAAACATCTAGAACAGGGGAATTGCTAGAATAGGGGCTAATTGACAACCCTAGTCGAGGTGACTCTTAACGTTCGGGTTTTTTTTCTCATCGTGCTTTATTGTTTGTAAATTGCTTGTTTTTCCGTTACAACTATCAGGTATTACAATACCGTAACCACCGTGTTTCTTTAAAATTCCCTTCTCAGGCTTTGTGAGACTGTTTGGTGGGAGATCAATGAATGAGACAACTTCCTCTGCTCCCGTACCTCCATCTTCCTCGTCTACTGCTGTTCTCTTCAACTGCGGTTTATGCTCCCTGAAAAATTAGTAAACGGTTCGTTTCATTGCCGTTTTTCGTACCTTTTACTGCTGCCTGTATTTACATTACCAAACTCACTGAGTCGAGAAATACTCGTTTCGTTTGAAGGACTAAGAGACAGACTTGTCACGATGTATCGCTTTTAAAGAAAGATTATGTCAGACAGTGAATTATTCGGAAATAGTTCATTGATTATGGCGTTCGTTCGTAAATTTCATTGAAATATTATTTTTTGTTGAATATGCAGATCGATGTATACAATTTACAAAATTCAAAAGCAAATATTCAAAAATATATTTGTTTATTCTTTAGTCTTATGCAGTCGATTTAAAAATTATAGAATGATATGAATCGTTAGTTGAAAGATTAATTTTTTTATGATTTAAATTAATAACTATATATATGTAAAAGGTGTGATTTAAGTAATTGAAATTCGCCATTAAATTTAAGACTTTTATATTATATTATAAAATGATAATTATACATTAATTTTCTATGCAGTATGCATAATTTGTATTTAAAATGCTATCAAGGATTAAATGTTGCAGAATGACGTAAATGTACATTGAAGAATGAAATTTTACAAAGTATTTAAGTAGTAAAGCGGTTAAGTATTAAATAATTACCACATAAGCGTAAGAACCTACTTTTACCGCTACTACTGTCATATGTATAGTGCCAACATTTCGAACGTATATTTACTATTTGGTACGTATAGTTATATTTCCTCTGCATAATCATTAATTATAATTAAAATTAAATTATACTTTTATATGTAATATAATTATCATCATTAATTAAATTACAATATCATTTAATATTAATGAACCAACACAAACTCTAATTTATGCACCATTCCATTCGTTTTTTATTCAATGCAAATTTTAGGTTATTAAATGAAACGCATATATCTCTCAGTTCAAACTGATAGAATAATATATGTAGTTTTGGATTTGAATACAGCGCATAAAAGATTTAAGTTTTACGTTTCGAAAAGTTGACGCGAAACGCCTTAATCAGTTATTAAATCCGATCATTCTGACTGACGAATGACTTTTATTGCAGTTAATCAAACGAAATTGATTCCGGCAATAAATAATTTGAGTTGCACGCGACGTTATCATGCGCCAAGTTCTTCATCGACATGTCGCGTATGCGACGAGCAATTATCGACTCGTACCAATTGAATTTCGAGTGTGTAATTAATTGTAAAGCTACAAAATTAATTTCCTACGCTTAAAGTCAATGTTAACATGCACGTTAACATCGTCCGAGGCGATTCGAAAGGAAGTGTGTCGTGAAATGATTGCGAGTCAATT
Organism: Psilanteris sp. ZL-2020; assembly: GCA_022817085.1. Lineage (NCBI taxonomy): Eukaryota > Metazoa > Arthropoda > Insecta > Hymenoptera > Scelionidae > Psilanteris > Psilanteris sp. ZL-2020. The sequence goes on from JABFQC010004225.1 coordinate 3,197, forward strand.
TTTGCGTGGTTGAAAGTGCAACTCGAAATACGTGTTAACGTAGCGCTTCCGTACTTATGACGGATAACCGTTGTAGCGAGCGGTTTTGCAGTTTGAGTGGTCTTAAATTTCAAATTGAAATTTATTTGAGCACAAATTTCCGTTGCACGTAACATGCAATGAACTACGAGAATTGGTGCAGATAAAACAGAAATAATGACCATGCATTCTAGTGGAAATCATATCTAAATTCAAAATTGTGTGTAATACATAACTTTTGAGTGCTGAATTTATCCGGGCATTGCGAGTGCGCGCATTTAAAGCATTAAATGCAAACGTTTTAAGAGACTAGACTAAGATTTATGGCCATTGTGTTTATACATATGTACATGTTTAGGTTTGGTTTTTTTTTGTGTCGTGCTTACATATACCGAGCTTTTTTATACGCTTTTTTTGCGGGCGACGACATTTCAATTAAACAAGTTTTTGTCCGCGGTAATGTATCTTTTAGACAAATCTATATATACCAATCACTGAATGAACGTGTTGGCTGAAATTTGAAACAAAAAAGTATTCGAACACTCAGTAACGAAAAATCAAAATTTATCTGGTAACGTTATTCGTTTGTTTAATAAATAATGTGTAATATGAAATATCGGAACGAATGATCGTGGATATTTGTTTTTATATTATTTCTGTTCGATATGAATTGATTTGAATATTGGCCAAATATTCCTTCATTCTCAAAGATTCTTTTCATTCCATGTATAGTCACTTCTATGTCCTCTATACGTACATATATTTAAATGTATATATATATATATACATACGTATGAACATAATTTTTTTAAATTTGTACTTTTTTGAATAAGATTTTTTTGATCGCGTACAAGTGAAAATATTTTAGTTCATAAATTTATTATAAATACAGGGTGAAATGTTATAATGCAACCGTACAAGCGTAAAATGTTGAATATTCAACTAACATAAAGATAACAATTTTGATTTCATTATTCATGTTCGAATATGAATATTTAAATACACATTTTATATTATATTTTAGTAAGCTTTGTCTTGTCAACAAACGAAAATGATTTCAATTTGTCATATATTATTTATACAGCGTTTCCGTAACTTGCCAATTAATAAAAAAATTTGCTTCATAAAAAGTGCAATAATTCATATTTTCGTAGATCCTTTTGTCCTAATTTATTGTTTTATTAAAAACAGCACGGCGAATTTTTACTCGACTCTCATTAATCTATATAATTCAACCTTTTTTCTATTCTAGATATATTTATGTGAATTACTTTTTGAAGCATTTGAGAGTTCTTGTATATCCAACGTTCAGTTTCCACGGTTCTGATTTTTTTTTTTTTTTTTTTAAAGATTATATTTATCTTAATTATTTATATAGACACCGGTATATACAGCACTACTCTATTTTTCATAAATTTCACTATTCAATTTGACCGTGCTGTTGATCCTTCTATTTTCGTATATATATTAATGCGCGATCAATTAAATTAGCAGTAGAGCATTTAATTGTACTTTCCCTCGATATTTAAAAACATTGCAAAATTATTCCGTGTTTTAAATGTATACTATAATTACGTTGAAGCGAAATTAAAGTCATTCAAGCATTGGTTTCTTAACGTCAACGCCAAACAAATGTGTTTCAATTAAAATTAATTAGTAATGTTCTTTTGTACACTCAAGCGATACCGTTGGATCAAGCGAGTCACTTGTCCGAGTGCTTTTGGTATTGGAAAATTATCGACTGCATTTGAAGAAACGTTTGTTCGACTTCTTAACTCCGATGGAATTGACCCGCAGGTTCGTCACTGGAGCGTTAATTTTACAAGTTTGCAAAGTGGCAAGTTCCATTGAAACCAGATCACGGCAAAAGTTTGCTAAGAATGTATTGTAACTGAGCGCGGGAGGAATTCCTTTCTCTTACTTATAAAGCAGCAAATGTCATTATATTTTATTCAAAGTAATTTCATATATTTCCCGCTTCCTGTGCATGCATTTGTTCCTCTCCGTTAAGGCTATTGTAAGCTAATAGAATTTTATAAATGTATTAACTTAATGTCTTTATTAAATATTAAATTACTCGCAACCATTTGCATACACTCGCAAACTTGTTATTATTATTTACGTATACTTTTAAGTTTAACGCGTTTGTTTATTTCCACTCCATATAATAGACTTATCAAATAAAATTTATACTTTGTATTTTAGCCGTGGAATGGAGCGAATTTTTGGCGGAATTATTGTTTTAAATAACTTATATATTATGATGATGCACCGCTTTCTGCGTTTCGTTTGAAAGAAAGATTAATGCGGAAAGTCATGTAGAATGAATGTTCAAGTTTATGCATTTTTAAGATCACTGATGATGAGGCAGCCTTGTATTATTTAATCTTTGTACGATTGTGTTTGCGTTATACATAAGTAATTTTGGTTTATAACATTGGAAACTTTTAGATAAATTGAACACGAAACTTTGTTAATGAGCCGATAAAATGTTTCATTCGTAATTCAACGAATTAAGTATACAACTAACGCAACGAATATTATTTTTAACTATTCAAACGAAAGGTTTTATGAAGATATGCCGAAAGCATTGCGATATGTTAACAATTTTTTAATAAATAAAGAATTCGAGTTTCTTGAATTTTACAGGTCCGACAATTTCAAATTAAAATTGCATCGGCGTCGCTTTAAACGCGCGAGCAAAAATGGTAATAGAAAAATAGACTTTTTATTGTTTATATGTTGCACGCGTCGCATTTAATTCTAAACAGTTTTTGTTTGTGTGATATATTTACATTGGCGGGGTGTTATGGAAAGGGGTCATGTAATGATTCTTAATTGAAGGAACGGGTTGTATTGATTCATACTTAAAGTTAGATAATTATTTGTTTTCGCTTTGTTAACGCACTAAATTCATAAATATACAATGAAATGTTAAAGAAATAAGAAATAAAGTAATTGCATTTTGTTAAAGACCATGAACACGTTTATTATAAAACGACTAAAAAAGTACCGTCGTTTGAATTATGTCAATTTGAATGAATAAGTTGTACTCGGAATTTACTCTAGTTTCATGAAATATTCTCCGAGAGATATGAAAATTCAAATACATGTTAATATTAATTGAATTAATTTCAAATAAGACTCAGTATAACTTTGTCACATGATTTTGTATTGATACTTTATTATTCAAACTTTTGTTGGAATTTTGGACGTGTATTATAGAGACAAATAACATATAATTTAGAATTTATTAACAAGTAAAATATAGTTTTAATAATAATAATAATAATAATAATAATTCCAAGCATTTCTTTAACTTTGAAATGTTCTGAATTCAAGTGCTTGAATAATTTGATAAATATATATATATATATATATATATATATATATATATATACATCAAAATATGCTTTTACCTTTTTAAAAACAAATAACTAACCATTTACCAATTTCTTTTGCTAAAATATAGTAATTTTATGCATATCCGTTTTTGCGCGCTACTTAATTCAGTGTTATTAATTTCGTTGCAGTTTGAAAGGATGGGATTTCATATTAGAAAACATTTTTTATCGCGACAACTAATTTTCGATGTAAATCAATTTAACACAACAACGGTTACGTTTTTAAAATTAACGCGAGTTAACGTCTCGATCTTTCCTTGCTATTTTACCGATCGTTTTCGTAAATTCGTGTTAAAAGCTCATACGTAAATTGAGATATTAATAGTCATAATTACGTACAAGCGGAGGAAATAAAAAATGTCTTCAGGCATCGTGTGTCTTTGCATATAGATCTAGAGTAAAGGCTAACATTTCTAGCATTTATTCGTGCCCGTTCGTGGAGCTAAACACATGTGCACGACGAGACACACTGGACTTACTTGAGTCGTGTCCCGTCTGCGGTAGCGACGCTGTTTTGGACTCGAAACAGCACGCCTCGTTGATTCTCTCCGCGGCTAGAAATATACTAATATAGACATGCCGCGGGTACGAATATTATAAATCTAATGTCGCTAACTTCTTTCTATTGTGTAAACTTTCACTTTCGTGTCTTTTTTCAACAAACTACCAAATCCTTATTTATCAGTACGTTTTTTTTTATGTACAATTAACTCTGTTTTCTGGAGCTTTAGAAACTTTGTTTCTTTTACAATTACGAAAAAAGAAAAGCAAAAAAAGAAAGAAAAATTGTACTCATATAAAGTCGTAATCATGAACTGTATTTAGAAGAATATTTTTTTTTTTCAATATCAGTGAGTCTGTAGCCAGCCTAATAAGCTAAACTGAGTTTTGATTAAAATCCAAGTCGAGAGTGTCTGCGAGTCGTTCAAAACTTTCGATTGTTATCGTGGTTGTTCATATTTATTACGATAAAAATACTCGCAGTCAATCTGTCGTTGACGTGTAACGTGCTCTATGACTGCGTATGCGGGGCCAAAGCTCGCAAATAATGACTATGATGTTAATATAATATAATGTATATAAAAATGATGAAAGCGCGGATGGTTTGCTGCGCTAACAAAAGAACAACAGATACTGTGACGTATTGAAAATCACTAAAAACTAACACTGATCTCGACTACAACTAAAATTGATGCTCGGTCGAAAATTGTGCTCTAAAACGAACCGTTCTTGTTAGCAATTGCTGGACTGATGGGAGCATTTGTTCGTTATCAATTCATGAATTATAAAGTTGACGTTGTATTGATTGACGCAAAAATGATTAAATAAGTCTTTGAAAAGAATCGAAAAGTATTTAAGGTCTTATTTTTTATCCGTCGCTGTTACCAGATCCGGACAATTTGAATGGTTTTTTTGACTGAAATTAATATAAACAAAAAATATAAGAACACCATCCTCTTACAACGACCGCTGTTGCATTTATTTTGTAATAATATAAGTATATAACGAGAATTAAAATTAATTTAAAAAAAAAAAACGAAAAAACTGTCTCCTTTAAAATTACCAGAAATTGCTAACTCAAACGGAATATTTTAAAAGTATATTTTCTCCTGAGTTACTCTTATATAACGACATACGTTCACTTTATCTTTGACTTTTATTATCATTATTATGTTTTATTTTTATTACTACTGTTATCATTATTTTAATAATGAATTTCTCTAAAATTTGTATCGCAATATTGTCGAGCATGAAATGCACTTCTCGTTTATTTGTACTTTAATATAAAATATATAGAAAAAAAAGACCAGCGTACTTGTAATGGGGCATCGTGCCGAACGAGAGAATTTTGTTCACGTTGTCCAGCGCCGCATCTGGGTGGCTATGATTCGCCGGAGCGCTGTGGTAAGCTTTCGGTGTTGGCTTTTTCGAATACGGCGGATCGTATTTCTGTACGGTGCTTTTCCTTCTGTGAAAAATGAATGAATTACGAAAAGGAATGGGCGTTCTTAGATTAGTAAATGTCAAAAAAATGTTGGAAGACGAAGCGCATGCAAATGCTATGTAATATTGCAAGCAGACATATCGCTGGAAATGCTTTGATCCGACTCACTGTTCGGCGAATACAATTTTTGAAGATACGACCTTACGAAATAATCGTGGAGAATTTTGACGCTTGAGAAATGTAAAGAAAAAAAGGAAATTTGTTAAATTGTTTCTGTAGTTTTTCTTTATAAAATTGTTTGTAGTTGCACACATTTCGACTTTTGAAACACCCTGTATAAATTTTACATGAAAGTAAACTTTAGTGAAATAGATAATTAAGAACATCGCTATATCAGAAGGGTCTTTTTATCATGTATAGATTTATTAAATAATACATTTTTTTGTCATTTTGTGTTTCAAGTGATAAATATAAGTCATTTAGAGCATCCATACTGTACAATAAAACGATATATTCCTTCATATTACAGATGCAATAATTGAAAAAACTTATAATATTTGTAAGCATATTTATTTAGAATATGCATGTTTGTATGGTAAAATTCAATCACGTTCCATTATGTTCCATTTTATACAAATTTTTGAAGAAAATTGCTTATTTGCCTTTGATTGTCCTATATAATTAAAGTAAATAATATGTAATATACTTAAATTATTTTAAATATAAATTACACATTGATACTTTATTTCCAGGTATTATTACCAAAATGAAAATTTAGCTAAAGTGATGTTTAACAAATTAAATATGTAATTATATTCCATCATTTCTCAATGTTATTAGAATAGTAAAATATGAATACGATAATCTTACAATCTAAAAAGTAATTTATAATAGATTAGAAAAATGGGATTACTACTGGACTGAGTTTTTGACGGACTCGTATGATTTGGATTTACAAATTTCGGGATTCCTGCGCTTACAGGGTCACTACGCTTGATGGTTTATTTAAGTTTAAATTTAAGTTATTATTTAAGAAGATCTTGAGAGGAGAAGAATTGCTGAGTAATTGATGCTTTAGAATGCAATGGTTCTGCCGTTAAAACTTGTTATATATGCATACAAACTCAATTGATCGGGTTGTCAAAATTTGTAAACAACAATTTCAAGTGATGTTCTGTGTGTATCATCGCCGACTGACCACCAATAAAGTTTGTTATGAAACTCAGTACCTGGAAGTACTCAATTGGAAAAAGATTCCCTTGTACTGTAGATCAAATTATTTCTTTGAAAGGATGAGTGGTTTAGATTCAAAAAGGGATAGATAAATTTCGTATTCTTTCGAAATGTCAATAAGTTCAAATACGGGATATATGATGCGAAGATAAGTCAACATTCTTGTTAAATTACGTTAATTTAATGACCGTCTATAATGGTCAATGTCGTTGTGATGTCACAGAAATCTTAGAACAAATATTATCTGAATGTATACTGCTGCAACCTAGAGAAACGAGCTCAGGAAAGGTTTATTGCACATTGGTTATCCCTTAGTGTTTATAATCTATTGGTTATTTTGGCCTCAGGCGGAGCATGGGCCGTTTTCGGATCTTGTACCAACGAGGAGTAAAGATCAGTATATATAGTCAATATTTTATTCAATATTTTTACGGCTCAATGAGCTAAAAAATCGGCAGATTTTTAAATACGCTGCACTAGGATTAATGACTGCAATTGTTTCGACTCTTATTTTTTTACTCATTTGAATTCAAATTCATCTGTTAAACAATCTGTTGGGGAGGGGGAGAGGAGTGAGGCACAATAACTCCAGAATTATCCAAAATCGATTTAATGTCCCGAAATGAAGATTTTTTTAAATTTTGTAATAAATAATTATATTGCCAAAATCAGTTGTAAATATATCATGCGCATTTATTCAGTTAGTTTTAATTAATAATGCATTAATTTCTTTAAACTGTCATTAAATTTTGAATATTTAACAGTATATGTATTTTTCATTTTGTGATTCTTCGAAATTAGTTTTATTTTAGAAATATCAAACCTTTACTACTAATTGAATTGAAATTTCTACAATTCCATATGCTGTAACTACAATTGCTTTGGAGCATCGAATTTGAATAATATTCATCGACTTTTGTAATGTTCCAGATATATTCATCCACGATGATTCATAACTACAACAATTCGTATTAGAGTTATATTTTAAAACCATGCATAATTATTATCAAATCTACGTACATGGGATACGTACATAGATAATTTAATTTGAGAATTGAAATTTATAATATAGTCCCCTACGATTGAAAAGAAAACAATTAATGAGGATGCAATGAAAATTACTGGGAATATCTTAATGAGTTTACTAGGGTTATCTAGGTTAGTAGTTATCTGTAAAAAACATATTCTTTAATGATTAAAATATTCATTAATTTTGTATATATTTTTTAATGTCATACTAATTACTTGAAAGCATATATTTAAATAATATTTTGCATTGATACTATTCCATTATAATATTAATTTGTTCTTTTCGATTTATTTTGTTTTATTAAGGGAAACCGTAAAGGTGGGTCATATTGTCATCTATTTATATTATATTAAATATATGTATAATATATTTACAATTGTTTATTTATTATAAATTAAAAATATAATATTTATAAATATTACGACAAACCTATGTATATATGTTTATTTATTTATTTATTATTTTACTAAACGCGCAATTCGCCCTAAAAAATACAAGAATAATTATAATTACATGTAGGTATACAATAATGACAGTAGTTAAGAACACAAAATGTCTAATAAAATAAATGAAGTACAATGTTAAAAAGATTTCACTTAATATACACATGGGAGAGAAACAGAATACAAATACAAAATTCAAATTCGATGATTTATATGATCCGTTTGTAGTCGTCTTCTCAGGAATCTGGAAAAGCATGCACTACTCAACGTAAGGACATCTACTGATTGGAGAGTTCGATTTACAGTTCGGATAGTTCTTTCAATGGTATCCCTATAGTATGCGTTGGTTCTCAATATTGTCAAGCACAGGTCTGGAATTTACCGAACATCTCAGACCATTGTGTGCAGCGATCAAGACACCACCACCTCTTCTGTTCGTTCGATCAGTTCTATATACTCTGTAATCCAAAAGGCCTAGTTCGCGCGTAGAAATATCCTCGTCTAGCCATGTCTTAGTCAAGATAACAAAATCGTGGTTGCTAGAAATCCCAAAAGTGGCTACACGGTCGAGTTTAGTGCGAAGGCCTCGCACATTTTGGTAAAAAATGTCAAGGCAGTAGGGTGTAGGTGATAATCTATTCAGTTTCGATGATCGTTTTTTAAATGTGTAATTTTCGGGGTACCGTTAACGTATGCAATTGTGAGATTGGTCTCACCATTTGCAATTTTAGAATTGAGTTTATCACGTAAGGAAGATAAATAGTCTCTTTGATTAGGAGTCATATCGTATGCAATTTTGATATTTCTCTTTAGAAGTAATTGTCTATTACGAAAGAGTTTTTTCACATCATCGTGCGAAGGTAGAGTAAGTTTCATAGGTCTATTTGTATTAGGTGTGGTTCTTCCCAATCTTTTGGAAACACGTGCTGGTAAGCATATTTCCAATGTAGCTAAAATAGCATTAAATGTCCTCAAATCGTTAGTGTCATTATTTGAACTCGCAGGAAAATTGTAAATAATGACATTGGTTTTCCTAACCTGTCTTGCATCAGATTCGCATAACAAGTCTTGTGAAAATTTTGCAAGATCGATTTTTTAAAATGACTGACGATTTAATCACCGAGTCAACGCTTTTAAGTTTGTCTTTCAGGATAACATTATCTTGTTTCAGTGTAGTTACATCTTTTTTAAGTTCCGAGTTCTCCTCTCTCAATTCGTGGATTTCTGTTTTCATATTAGCCAATTCCAATTTGAAACGGTTATTTAAGTCAGTAGCAGTGTGTTTTATGATAGAGGATAATAGTTTAAAGTGCTTTTAATTTTTTTCATTAGATTTCATAATTAAGACTTCAATGTCTCTAAATGAGAAGGAAGAGTTTAATGGATCATTAGGACGAGATAAAGAAGAAGATGGGAGAGGAGTTGTAGCTCGTCTTTTTCTGCAGCATAATGAAAAAGCACCTCCTGGGCCAATATCTTGTTTGGCTGCACATTTCTGATGATAAATGGTGTTGCATCCCCTACAATTTGTAGTTAAATCAGTCAGAATAATGCTCTCTTGGCAGGCCTGACAGACATCCATCTCATATGCGTTAAATTTCAAATAAAAGATAAGATTTAGTGTCTTATGAAGATAGAAGTTGGTAACAATGCTCAAAATATGACTATG
>JABFQC010004226.1:0-12936 GCA_022817085.1 Psilanteris sp. ZL-2020
TCCTTATATAGGGACATTTAGAATTGTGTGCAGCCAGAAAGTGTATAATAAGATGTTGAATACAGAAAAGGTCATATAGATCAATCTTTATATGCTATTTTTGGCGAAAACTAGAAATGTATTTCATGATATTGGCCTCGAGTCATTTTTAAAGAGTATGGGGTTTCGAGGACAGTTCCAAAAATATAAAATATGAATGTTTTCTTTAAAAAGGCTAAAGACCTAATTAAATTGATACTGCCACATTCTCGGAAACAACTGTTAGATAAAGGATTTAATTTTATACGTTTGTGTGCGTAAGCTTGTATGTACTCATATATATTCCTATATATGCAAATGTTTATGATCATAACTTGAGGAAATACCGAAAGAGAGATTCTTTCTTCGCCTTGATTCCTCGAATTTGACGGCTCAAATCAGTCAATGTGTTAATGCTTGCCAAGATTAATTCAGCAAACAGCCAATTTTTATACATTAACTGTCATTTCTCACGATATATTCGTTTAATTTAATAAACACAAAGAAATCGTCTTACATTAGAAACGCTTTTTGAATGATTTAATGTAGATAGAATGTTTTAATTTTAATAGACTTGAGATGGTTAATTTTATATTATGGATTTTCATTCGAAGACAAAATTATAAGCGATCATTAAATTAATTAAATTTTCCAACATATTTAAACATTGATCACAGATGTAACTAATATTTGACTCACGCTAATAAAGTTTTACGACACATTATTTAAAATTGTTAATTAAAAGATAATTAGTACGACTAATTTTTAGTTATTAACTTATTAAAAATTAAATACATAAAAACATTTAATATAATTCTTCATTCTGCTCATCGAATAATGTCGAATTTTTGTAATATAGTTGGTTTTATAATGACAAATTAAAAATCGTGTGTGTAATATTTTTCAGATAATAATTTGACACGTGGAAATGGTTTCAGCTGAAAATAATTATTGTAAAATTTATAAATAAATCTATACTCAAAAGATGTAGATGAAATAAAATGTTTAATTTATTATGGAAATATGAATAAAATGTTCTAATCCATAAATTGCATTGAACGTTTCTTAAAGAAATTTTGCCGGTCATTTTACAATGAAATGGCTAAAATTTTATCATATCCTTTATATCTTTCAAAACATGGTTTACAACTACATCTAAAAACCACAAGGACTCATGTTTTTAACATGCTGTTTCGATTGCAATCGATTTCAGGGTTACGTCGATGATAAAATAATCTATTTCGCGGTGTCTTTGTTCTCGATCAATTTACACACATTACATGCATAAGTAGAAGCAGAAAGCACAAAGTGATCAAGGGCATTTGTACGCGATTGCCTAAGAACGGATATAAACCGTGGGGAAGATTAAAGTACCAATTGGTCCAGAAATGTTACTTTCGCTTTTATAGAATGCAATCACGCGTGGCCTAATTTTCAAATTTGAATGTTCGGTCTAAAATATGATTTAAAACTCTCTATTCTCTAATCAAAGTAAGTCCATTAAGACGAAGTAACGCAGTAATGGAACCAAAATTGTATGGAACACGATTACATTTAAGTTGTGTTTACCCGAACGAATGTACTTTTACTTTTGTTTTAGATCAGTCAGTTTCGAGGTGTGTACGAAAACACCTTCATTCTGTTCTTATTAGTCGTGTCAGTAAGCGTTGGTGCATAAAGATCAAACATTCCCAAGTTGAATTGCGGACCATAAAAGTGGAGCAAGATTGCCCCATAGTAATTCACGGTTCTGTTAAGGAGGTTCTTGCACGCAAGGCCGTAAATACTAAGAGTAAAACCAAAACGATTGTGTGCTGCCGTATAATAGATGAATGATATTTATCAATTTAAACAAGAATGGCCAAGTATGATAACAGATTCGTTACTACTTTTATTTCCTTTGATCCTGCTCACAAAACTTCGTACGTTTCGCGCGTAATTTTTATGATTCAATTCATACTGTCAGATTTATTTATCAATTTAAACTTGAACACGATGCATGGTGAATGCGGTTCACTGAATGTTGTAATATAATTTAAATAATATTAGTATTACGGGAAATTTATAAAATCAATAATAAAGAAATCAAGTTGCATGTATTCACGAAAGTATTATGCAAATTGTTTAACGTAAATATAACGATACATATTAAAACGTGGTTCTGCAATTTGCACTGCATTAATATTAAAAGCGATGCAATATGATTAATGTATCGTATTTATTAGATAATTTTTTATGTTTAAAATTATTAAAAAATTTTAATTAAATTTAAAAAGATAATTAAATTAAAAATAAAAATCGTATTTTATTCAGGTTACTGGTAATAATAGCTTTAGTTGATAACTTATAATTGTCACAGAAAATTTAAGAGGTGACAAATTTAAATAAGCAAAGGCAAAAACGTGAAAATTATAAAAATTGATATTAAAAGTGAAACCAAATTATTACAATATAGAAACTATTAGCAACACTGATACGTTATACACGCTGGTATATAAAAGTACAACATACAAAATAATTATACATGCAGACTTTACTCATTTTAATACACGACAAAATTGATAGTGCGCCTTTCTGAATTAATAAATTTACGTATAACGCAATAGACTACATTAATTGAATTTCGACTTTATGGTCGTATATAACATGGTTATTACAAGTAAACATCGGTTGCCGTTGGAGTTGTTGTTTATGTTATCTGATGAATTTGTGGCGACATAAATCAATCGCGAAGTGATTTCGCGCCGGGAGATTTGTCTTTTAGCTTCGAACAATGATTCATCACTTTTATGGTTCTACGAGAGATTGATTATGATTGAGAGGAATTTTCGTTCACTGGACGCGCTCATGAACTACATTTACACGCAGTTCGACCTCACTTCGTTCGATCACTCGGCTTGATCGAATTGAATATCGTGGCCAAGTCAAGATTGTTGTGTGTTTACATTGTCACTTAATATTAATGTTTATTATTCTTATAACCAAGTTCTTTCCGGGGCGTTCAAGCGTTATCGCTTAAATGCTACAAATCAAATTACACATTATATTGATCATTTTATATGTCGAGCAATAGTAAAGACGCCGAATTGGTCGTATTAAGGAATAATCATTTATAGAACGAACGTATTGATATAATATGAAAAAAGAGTACATCGTTGATGAAATTTCTTAATTTTTATAATATACACGGAGAAAAATTTCTATTAAAAATTACCGTGCCAAACCAGTACTTTGATGCGATGTTTGTCAACAAAGAATGATTACCGTTAAAGCACAGTAAAAAATATAGGGAAATCAAAGTAATGTTTACGATACTTAGGAGTCATTTTTACGTGTTGACAAACATTGCATCAGAATACTGTTTTGGCACAGTAACTTTTAATAGAAATTTTTCTCAGTGTATTAATAGAAATATTAAATAGTTATTTTCATCTGAATGATAAATGCACTTTCGTTAAATCTTTAATTCCTTAAACGTGCATTAAAAATTTGATAAGATAAGTAAATATTTTTATTTGAGAGTGATTCCGAAATATAAATAAATATGGATGTTCATAGGTGTAAATAGCATACGTTATTGTATCAGCTCAGTCATCTTAAAATTCAAATTTTATTGAACGATGATCCAAAGATATTAAAACGTGACTTCGACTAAACCGCCTTGAGTTTTTACTATAGAATCTTAGACATTAAGCGATAGCTGAACAAAATACCACTTGTATTGCGCTAATTGCAATATTGGCTGTATTGAAATCTCTTGAAAAAACAAGATTTTTTTCTAAACCTCATCAGTGATGTTAATTTTAACTCATTCGCAATGCAAATATCGTATATTCAGTAAAGCGATCAATTCGTAAATAGTTACGTGCATTGCAAATAAATACGTTCTGTGCATTGTATATGCAATGAAATTCGTAATTTAAACAATGTCTGTATTAAAAAATTCTATGACCTTTTCCCTATTTTGTACACATAAATCGATTATTTTATTAAATCTGTGTATTTATAATTTTTATTAATTTGTTATATGTTAATAAGACTTTTTCAATGTCATATATTTTATTCTTTTATGAAAAACATGTGTTTTTTACTGTCTTAAGTTGTTTATTACAAGCATATAGAGCAAATAATAAATCGTGTGGGAGTGGACAAAAAAAATTAAACTCGATTAAAGTTATTAGTTGAACTCTAATGGGTCAAAAATGTTGAAAGTTTATAAGCACAAACTATTAATACATTTTTAATGATTTAAAGGTGGAGCATAGATTTGATATAACCACACCTGAATTCAGTAATAGTCGTGATATGTCCTGATTTTATACTTCCATTTATGTTTATCCTTTATTAATATATCCAAGATAATGTAGAATTATTCTACAAGAATTCATTTTATTTTAATAATTTATTATAAATTTATAACGTGTTTTGTAAATATTTTTTTTCAAAAATTCAAATTTATATATATATACATATATAATCATCATTGACAGATTAACGTTTTATTCTTTAATATTAATATAATTGAAATTTAATCTATGTATATCATTATCCGTTCTAGAGTTGTATTTAAGAAACAAATTGAATTGACAATATATGGGAATATCAACAATTGAAATTTCTCAGTGAACAACAAAATGTCCATTGAATAAATAATAATTTACAGTATTGGCAATTAATCTGCATTTTGTTGAAAATTGAATTATCAAATAAAAGTAAATATAAACAAATTGAAAATTTAAAATATAAATTTTTAGTATAATATTAGAGGTTTCATAAAACTTTTGTGGTATGGTAAAATGAATGTAATATTATCTTATTTGTGTTCATATTTGAATAAAACCTTCACAAAACTCTGATATCAATCTAAAAATTTTATGTTTTCGATATATTTGGTTTCTCAGTCACATAAAATAGCAGAATAATAAAATTGAAGAATAAACTGGAACAGCATTTATGTTTGGATCATAAAATTACCAAACGTGATATAAATTCATTCCGTTAACATATTAGAGGTTATATACATGAAATTATGCATAAAGTTATTGATTCTGTATATATATTACGTGTAAGACAATTCATAAATCTATGTAAAATTGGATTTTAAATCAAATATTGATTGTAAATATATAACACTATAATAATAAAGTCACAACATGTTTTCAGATTATATTTATAACATTTTGTTATTGTTTTTAATATAAGTATTTTATTTAAAAATGTATCAGTTTAGAACATTTGCAAAATTGTTAAACTAATATTACAATCATAACCCGTACAATATTAATAATTTCAGCAGCAAAATGTAACTGTCATTTAAACTCAAAATTATTATTCTTTACATTACACATTAGGTTATTTTCATATAATACGCAAAAATGCGATGAAAGTTTTTTCTTGTAAAACAGTGATATCGCATTTCAAGACACGTACATTACATTTAAATTTACATAGAAAGCATTATTATAATTCAACAAAATTATATTATTGATTTTGATTTTAAATTTAACGAATTATTTGATTCACGTTGTAAATAAAAATCGTATTAAATTTGGTTGTACCCGGCAGTGAAAAGATTTGTTTGTCATCGACGTGGTAATAATGTTGAATCAAAAGGCAATTTAAAGTCTGTCACTTAGATATTTAGTATTCACGCCGCGAGACATTTAATCGCGCGATCTCGTTCAATCCATTGGAGAACGTCACTTGACCGGTCAATGCGTGAATTCAAATCACACAAACGCCTGGATAAATGTGTCAAAACGCTCGACCTAATTATGAATAACGAAAGTGCAGGTGCTATTATACAGCTGTGCACACGCTGTTCGCGTATACGACTCGTTTCATTACATCACTTCTCGTTAGACATATATAGACAGATGTGATCTATTTTGCGCAATGATCCTTTTCATTTGGCCTTGGAACAAGAGGGTCCAGCGCAAAGTCGGTATCGCAACTACCGGCCGTTTACCCGCGTTCGGTTGTCTCGCCGCGGTGGACCATTCGCGCTTGTTTGATCTCTCGCGTTCGAATGATCCGAGCGAACTTTACTTCGCAATCGTCAGCTTGCCTTGTGGCTGCAGTCGCGGCTGTAAAACCCGTTGCCCTTTACTTCATTTGCGCCTCATTCAACGTGCTTACAATTTCTGTCGTATCTATAAAACGCGACATTTACGCTGTGTGCAATTATGCCACGCTGAAGAAGATTTGACTTTCATTCACACTGACTGCGCTTCTCATCTTTTGACTCGCGCTCATATTAATCATTATTCTACTGTTATGTTCGTTGCATGCGAGTGGAGACGAATTCGTTGATTTTTAAGGCTTGCATCTGTGCAGTTAATATTACACGAGGAGAAGAAGTCTCTGCAAACTTGACGTTTCGAAATGCAGTATTTATATAAGTATTGACAAAACTGATCACTCGATACTTGAAACGGTTGGAGATGTATATAATGTTAACTGTATTATTCAAATTAAATGGTTTTGATTATTGAAACTGTAAATTTATAATTTGACAAAATTATTAAATGATCGAAAATATATGTAGTATAGACGTTGTCTTTGAAGAACGTGCTCAAATTTAGAATATTTCAATTTTTTGATCAATTTGATGATTCTTTGAAAACACGATTCTGAGGTCCTTTTCAATCGTGTATGAGTATTTGGTGGAATTTTAGACAGTGTGGAGATATACTGTTTTCGCAAAATTTGCATCCACAATGACTCGTAACTAGGTGCTGAAATACAATCTTCATATATGTGTATTATATATATAAATGTAGAATATATACAGCATACATAATATTGTAAATATAATGTAATATGATCCAAATTTTTTCACAACATTATTTACACATTAATTATTGAACTTATTAATACTAATCTATTTAAAATATTTGTATAATGTATATTTAAAATTAAATAAACAATGCATTTTTTATTTTTCCATACATTTTTCGAAAATGTTTATATTTCCCAGGTTTATGTAACATTAATATGTGACATACGTTTTATTTTTTCATATCGAAGAAAATATGAGTGCATATTTTTGAAAAATAAGATATTATACTTTGGAGAATATAAAATAGACGTTTTCTCAGAAAATATGTTTAACATTATCTTGACATTATTGTTTAAATCAAAGCAATAGAAGGTTATGTAAATTTTTAGTAAGCTTTATAATAATCGGTTTATACTAATATTTTCTCAAAAATAATTTTATTGTGAGATAATGATGTAAATATTTGTGATTAAAATACTTCAAGATTTTCAGTTGTTGTTATTAACACTGTAATTTTTAAATTACAACCATCAAAGATTGAATTAAATTTTAAAAGATTAAAAATAAAAATTTAGAGTTGTAATTTAAAGTTGCTATTACTCGGTCGAATTAGTCAACGCGTATTGTTTTACAGTGGAATATTTTTCACAAGACATACCTGAAATCTAGTTTAACTAATAAAATTGTTGATGAATATTACATCAGAACACATTTTTACGTACATTTACATCTTTTTTTGTTTTACAGAATACTGTATGCCGCGACTAAAAACAAAACTGCCTCATACCTTTCGTTTGTAGAAATAGTCATTACAGTATTTACTCAAAACATATTTTTAAATTTTTTACGCAACAGTTGTTCAGTTTAGACATTTTTTTCGACAACTGATCTTATAAAAATTATTAAAAATGGATAAGCAAATTTAACGCTAATAAATTAATTTGAAATGACAGCTCATCATACATTTATTTAAAACAGTTATTTGGAGTCTGGCAGAGTTATAATCATTGAAATTTGTAGATACGAGACATTGAAACTTCGAATTAGTAGTTTGTCCGTCAATCTTAGTAAATTTTAGAACGCCCATAGTGTGATTCAAAAGTTCGTGAACTCAATGCTTTCACTCGACAGTACGTTGTCGAGGCACTTGACTTTCGAGTTTATATCAGGCCACACCTCAATTGCGAATAATGCAGCAGCAATATATGAGCAAAAGATTGTTGAAGTTGACTAATCGAATGACAAGAGTAATTGGTCAGTTATTTGCCTGACTCGAGGGCAAGGCTGGCTTTGCCAGTACTATTGTTTTGTACAAGCTCGTAAAATAGCTCTTTTACAAAATTACTTCGAACTAAACGAAGTGAGTTTTAGTTGTAGAATGCAGAAACATTGTTTTTATATTAATTTTATAATTTTTAATAAGACCCTGCAATTATTTTAACAATTTATGAGTCGACGGGAAGTGAAAAGTAGTATTATGCAATATACTTCCCAAGAAAATTTTAGCTATTTTAAATTATTCGATAAATAGTAAAGAACTCGATATATTTAAAATTCAAAAATATAAAAAATTGACCCAGTTGATATAAGTTCTATGTTTCATTTTATACCTGAATATTGTAAATATATCAATTTCATTAAAACTTTAATAGAAAGATTAATGTTACTCGTATAGCTATATACGTCGAGAGTTTTTAACCTTTTATCTTTTTTGTCTAATCGATATTATGATAACATATTGCTTCTTAATATACAATGACCTTTATATTACACATCTGAGAAAGGGTTTGAAATTTCAATTATGATTATTGATATGTAACATGTGTCATATTTATAAATTGTTTAGAAACCGTCATTACTATTCAAACGTAAATGATGTTGCAAAGCTGTCATAATCTATCGCTATTAATAAAATAACTTGAAAACAAAACAATTCATTATGTAAGGTTACCGAAACGAAGTTATAAAAAATGCAGTTTAATTATATATATTCATTCATCATATCTATTTTTCATCATTATCAAAATTTATATCACACTTACAAGAGTAATGTTGAAGGTGAGATAATTTATTCTGAAGATCATAATAATTCAATATAATTATACTTTCTTTCCGGGATTTACTAGACGAATGCTCGTTTGATATATACGTCTTTTATTATTTGTTCGAGTTTCGTAACGGATGCACTTAACAAAAACACGCGTGAACAAAAAACTGTCGAAAAGGTTAGTTTAGCGTTTCGTTGTTTTTCTTAGGTCACGTTTGTTAATTTCTTAATTTACACATGCCAAAAGCTTTACAAAATATTTGTAAACACGTATGTAAATAAATGATAAACACTTGATAAAAATCGTCTTGACACAAGCAATGATTTCATAATTAATCGGAGGCTTATCTGTTTCGAAAATGATAATTGAAATTAATTATCAATATTAACGCGCGTGTAATTTTCGTGTTAAAATACAACACGATTATATAAGGTCGCTGAAAAATATAAGAGAATTGTGTTGTCCAATTAAGATATCGTGATTGCGATCACCCTTCGTGTTGATTCAGAAAAGCAATCATTTGTAATTATTAATTTTTCGAATCGAGTATTTCACTATATTTGATTACGAACCGACGCATTATCATTAACATGCTTATTGTCATGTATCCTCATTAGTGTCGATATACGACAATTCGCTTGTATTTTTTTTGTACCACAGTCATAGGATAATCTGTCACGCACGCGTTCAAAGAAAAGCAACATCTTTGTCGAATCGAGAAAAAATGTGTTTGAATGTGTTGATAGTATCGTTTCAAATTTGTATCTCTAGTCTCTAGTAGGAAATGGAAAGTATGTTAAACAGGTATTCTCGAACCAATTGGTTTCTGTTGTTCGGGTTCTTTATTTTGGAATGGATAATAAATCAGCAATTTTACCTTACGCGCCCGACTTATTTGTTAAAACTTTTAAATAAGTACATTTATAATTCACGCGAGCGATATAAATATACACCTTTTTATGCTTTATATAATAATGCTATAATTATCCAATGAGAAAGTATCTTCGCATATTTGAGTAATGTTATGAAAAAGAAGTGAAATTCGTGAGTCTGCTTCTGAAGTATATTAATTACTATTTTTTAATTATATTAGATGAATTAAACTCACGATACGAATGATTTTTTTTTTCGCAGGAGCTCTTTGGAAATGAACTTTTTAACCGAGATTCCTCGGTGAAAGCTTTGAACATATAGTAGATAACTTTATCAACTTTATAATATATTTTTTTGAATGTTGTGTTTAAGAGAAACGTGTATTTTTGTTTCAGCGATGCGGCGCAGACTATTAGGAACGCTTCTTTTTAAAATGATTCGCGCCCTCTTCCTCCTGTACATCATTCTACCATTAATACGATGTCACAAGGTAAGATAATAATTGGAAATATTAAATCACTTTAACTCATGCATAAACGCGAGCTAAAGCAATTAATCAGAAATACGTATCGAAGCACGTCATTGCTTCACGCGAATAAAGTGGATGAAAATGCGAGTCAAAAATATTTCGCGCGATAAGACGCGTGAAGTATACATATTTTAAATACGAAACATTCACGTGTGAGCCAATAATGGCGTTGCTTATGTAAATTTTCACTGATTAGGAAGTGGAGTAACTATGTATTATGCTCGATCCAGTTCTTCGTGGTACTTCCGCCAATCATTGAGTGCCAATTGATCGTGCTTCTCCATACTTTTCACAGTTAATGGATAACACTTAGCGGCAAGCCACTGTAACTAGTTTTACAACGATTAACGTTCACTCGGAAGTGAAACCGGAATTAATGGTTTGTGGGCAAATGTTTGAAACACCAGTCATTACGATTCAAAAAATACCGCTTTTATATTTCATATTTCGCCTAATTCGGAAATCAATTAACGACTACGTTACTCAGCACGGACAGCACTCGCGGTTCTAATTTATATATAAAACCCGCCATTATGCATTTTTAAATTTGACAAGCTTCATAACTTTGAGTGTAAAATAAAAATAATTTAAACGTATGAATTTTGTAATAGAGTTTCCATTAATTTTATTACAGTTTTAACAGTAAGTTAAAGCTATGTTTCAAGGTGGAGAAAAACGGCGTTCACAAAAGGCAATTGGAATATTTATAGAAATGTATTAAATACTTAATATGCGCATTCGGTATAGTCGGGCAAACAATTTTATTTTAAAACTGAGTTATGAGTATTTTGAGTTTCGTATGAAAACTCTAATTTATGCATTTTCGATCATTGCATCGAATCATTTTCTAACAGCAATAATTTAGATTCATACTTATCTGTAAGATTATATGCACCTCTTTTGCACAACCTTGATTTGCAATAAATAATTGACAAACCGCAGAAAGAGAAGGAAAGTTAAAACTTATCAAATATCCTTATTCATATAAGAATTTAACACTGATATCTTTTTTGACGTTCGTTGTGGTTTAGGTTATCTATTTACAGTTTTGCTTAATAAGCGTGAAAACATACAAGCATTCGTATATTATAATGTAAAGTATATGTTTAATGTTATTAAACATTTTCATATTAAAAATATCATACTAAAAAGGCTGCATTTCGCAATACAAAGAACAAAACTCACTCGTATTAATTTAGTAAGTAAATAACTCAAGTTATTAAAGGAATTATTTATTTATGATTAGAACAGTGATTTAACAATCTTAACATTCAATTCAATAACTACAAGCATATATATTTATTTATTTATTCTAATATTTGAGTTACTAAACATTTTTCTTATATGTAAATAAAAGTTTGGGCATTTAAAATCATATATTAATATATTTCAAGTAAATTTATTAAAATTACTAATTAAACAAATGTTTAATGAAATTTGTTATTAATATAATCGTGTATATAATAACAGTTCACGTGTGTTTATATAGATGCATGCAACTTAATTAGTTGAAAACAATAGTAATTAAAAAGATTCATTTTATAAATGTATTATACCTTATACTTAAGTGATTAAAAAAACTTGAGCCATTAATAGGAATGTTTTACGTACTTATTTTCAGTGTTTAATGTAATAATAATAAAATAAATAAATAAAGTACAACTCGTATTTTTTTATGTGACTTTTTATAGTACTTGGCATGCAACATCCTCCAAAGTGTTAACTTTCGGGACGAGCTTTTATTCAATTTTACTGCCATATGTAAATAGTATAGAAACAGTGGTTGTAACTGAATAAGAATCTATAACAATTATCAGAATGTACTATATATATATAATATAAAAGTATATATAATAATAAATTATAATTTTGTAATGTTTATGCATCATCACATACTCTTTAATAAAATAAAGTTTACATTATCCATATGATTAAATCTAATAATAAAATTTACAATATATAAACGAGTAATTGGATATTCATTTTACAAGAATACTATTCATGAATATTTAGTCACATTAAAACATGTTTTCCAAGATTTTATAGTTTAATAATTTACTATAAATTATGATGCGAATAGAATATAGTAACATATTTTTCTTTAGGTACGGTAATAGGTATAGTAACATTATTTTTCTCTAATCATCAAACATGGAATTAAAATTTTTTTAAATATATACATTTACTTCAAATAAATTCATATGATTCAGTGTCGCATAGCCACTTATCGTTGTTTAGTATACTATTTTTTGCAAATGGTTTGGAAAAATATAGCCAAATTTCTAAAACAATTCTAATTGATGCTCAAATTTATGTTTCAATTTTATTCAGAAGTTTGATTTTTTTATTTTAAATTTATACATCAGCTGATTGATACTTTAGTTCCACTTAAATGCATTCGGATAAAGATTAGACTTTTTTCTTTTTGCAGGTGGTTAAAGTGAAAAAAACTAGATATATATATATATATATATATATATATATATATATATATATATATATATATATTTATAAATCATATTAAATTATATATTATACATAATATATATATAATTTTTATACATGTCATATATAAAATTATATATAGAGTTATATAAAAAAATCATATTAGATTGATTCTAGTCTCTATATAATAAATTGTCGCAAATATAATAATTTTTTGTTCTTATTATCTGCTTACATTTTAT
>JABFQC010004227.1:0-12932 GCA_022817085.1 Psilanteris sp. ZL-2020
ATGTTATATTTATAAATTATACATAGAAATTCGTAAAAATTGCACATATATCTGTAAAATTCATAATATTTTTGTAATTCATAAATTCATACATTTTTTAAAATTATTTATTAATTCAACACTTTTCTCACACAACTGATATTTTATAAGTAATTTATAATAATTTTTTTCTTATTTTGTATGAAGTTACTTTATTACATATAAGTAAAAAAGAATTCACAAAATATATAGTCATTTTTACAGTTCGTGTCTCTTAAAAGCAATATACATGTATTATTTTCCTTCAGTTATTACAATTTATTTACTTTATAATTTTTTTATTATTATTTAAATTATATTTTCAATAATTCGTCCTATACATTAATAAATATTTACTATAATGGAAAAAGTTAATTAGATTTATATGAAATTGAATTGCGTTTTCGTATAATCAGATAATTGTATCACATATTACGTGCAAAAATGTTCAGATATATTTATCAAAAGCTATGTGTACAATCAAAATTACAATAACCTGTTTAATAGCATGAATTTTCGTTTTTAATCTTTAATTGTAATTAGCTACAGATATTTACGAGAAAAGCAAAATAATAAGCAATGAAAACAAACAAATAATAAGAAAATACATAAACTTAAGCAGATACTTCTAACAATAATTAGAAATTATACATATGACTGCATTGAAATTGCTCTTAAATCTGTTATATCTTGCAACATTCATAATATATATGGCATGCATTTTGTTCAAATCGCAAATAAACAAAGTTTGTTACTGTCATTACTATTAATTTATTTTCATCTAATTTAATACAGAAGTCGAAATTTTCTTAACATATAACACGTAAACAACGCTATTAAATATTAACAACATTTTTCCATTAATCGATTAGTTTACTTACCATAGCCTGGCCTACTAGTTATCACTTATATCTAAAAAAAATTAATACATTCAATTAGTTTAGTTGTGTTGTACAAAGTATGGATAAATATATAATTATGTTTAAGTATAAAACAAAATCCGTGAATTTTGCACACGATATTTTATGTATAAAAAAAAACAAAACTTAAAATGATGAAGAGTTTAGTTCGTATATTTTTAAGCAAAATTTCATTAAACGAAATTAATAAATGAAATAAAATTGATTAACGATTGAAGACCAAAAGCAGTGGCAGTCACTCACCGTGTTTCTTTTTGGCCGTTTTGACCTGCAGATCGTCATAATGGATTCTCAATTACGCCATTGATTGCAAAAACTGATGATAATGGTCAATCTCGGATACTATTCTCACTCACTAATCGGGCTTAATTTCGTAATAATTTCACTTGCTGTATAGATTTATTCATTAATCTATTGTTCATAATTAACGTCCACTTAAGGAATGTTTCACGGATATCAGCGCAAATGAAGCCGATGCTGCGTCACGTGACAACATCATGACCATCATTTTTAGCCCGAAACCAGTAATGTCAAACTGAGGTCGTAACCTCTCCAATGACTTGGAGAATCCTTTAAGTTTAAATTTGGCGACACGCATTAGTTATAGTATTGGACGACTATTATAAATCCGACGAAGTTACACGCCTCACTTCTGACATCACTGGCTCGTGCCACGCAATCTTGTTCGCATCAGCATACCATTCTTATGATATCATACTACAATGGTAACCATAATACTTGCAATCTCAACGTTAGCAAATTTAGCAATTCATTTTCTTATTGGTTATATATTTGTTAGAAAAGTGTTATTATATCCGTTAGTGATGAGAATCGACATCAGATGTTCCATGATCTATACGAATATTAATTTTTTATTTAAACGCATAATGTGACTGCCAGTGCCTACATAAACATATATGATTGATAATCTATAAAAATAAATCCTTCTAAATTATTAATACCAATATGCTCGACAAACATATTAATCATGAAATAAAAATGACGCTGTTAAAAGTATAACAATGTGCTGAATCATTTATATTTGAAGATTTATAAAGATTAATGTTAGAAGGGTTAAGAATAATTATAAAATTTGTTTTATTATATATTTTAAAAAGTATTAATTCTTAATTTAAATGAAAATTTCTATAAACATCATAGTTTAGGATGCAAATTAAAACTGAAATTAAATAGATAATTTTTATAATATCAAAAGAATCACAGCTTTTATTTAGATTCAATTATTTAAGAGTGGTAATTGGCTTTTGAATAATGTTGAATAAAATATCTTTATCTTACTTAATCTCTTTACAAAAACGACTTCGTTACAAAGTAGGAATGATATTCACATGAATTTGATCATTTTGCTAATAGAATGTAAGATAATATTCGTATTGAAATTACGATTTCAATATATTAATATTATATTATAACTGAATGTATCATTACAATAAGTTAAGCACATTGTTATCAAATCATGAAATATATTTTTATGTAATTAAATTATTTGAATTTCGGTAAAATTCCTTGAGTGGACGATAATTTTATATAATATATATTGCAATAATAATGCATACTGAGCCAAGAATAACTCAAAGTTCTTATTATTAAAGGTTGTTCTGAACTGATGAATATCCAATTCTACTCATGATTAAACGGTATGTATTCAAATTTAAATTGAATGAATCTATTTAAACTTATAAGAAAAATATTTAACATGTTGTTATACTAACACGAAAGCGAATATTACTAATATATTACTTGATCTATATATTACAGATTTAATAAGTTAGAAATATTATATTTTACTGAAGTATAAAAACGATTTATTTTAAATAATAGAATCACAATTATAATTTTTGAAATGATTAACAATAAGATTTCGAACCTCCATATAGAAATATTATTTATATAATTTTGTTAACAAAACCAAATTATTTCGATGACCCAAAAGTTCGGTTTAAAAATATGGTTTAATATTTCGTCTTATATTCGTAGAATAGTTTTATATATGTCTATTAATATTCGACCATTGACGTTCTAATTAATTTCCCGAAAACTAAAGTCCTCAATTCTACTAATTTAATGAAATCCAATGATCTGTTATTAGTTTCAAAGTGAATCTTCAAATCACCTCATCTCCTATATTTCTCGTGAAATGTAGTATATATTAAGACAAATCAAGCACAAACACTATAAGTCAGTCTATTAAATTATATTCCTGTTAGTTTCAAACAATCAGATATTGTATTTTATCATATCAGCTGATTACGTTTTAATAATCTAAACAACAACATAGTGTTTATAATTTGGACAAGCATATTCTTATTAAACAATATCTTTGTGTGAATTATTTATTCTAAATAGTCAGAAATGAAATTGAACAATTTACAACAATTTGGTGCTTCCGATTGGTTAAATCAATTAATTCCAATTATCACTTTAACTAAAGTCAGTTACAAGTTGAATTGTAAGACTTTTACAATGTGGCTTTGTATCTCTAACAATATACGTAGTTCATCTTACAATTGCAGTTTCTTAATGAACAGTATAATTGATAATCGTACAAAATGTATATTACCGAAAAGCCGCATATTTTTGTTACAAATCTTGAAAAATTTTGGATCGTTTTGAAAACATTAACCAGTTAATATATTTCCGTTTAATGTCGAGGACAATTGATGTATAAATGAGTTGTCACTCTGCACAGTAAAACTTGTTTAATTTTCGAAACAACCATCTCGAAAATGCGGGCACCTCCGTTTCCATTTTCTGCCATTCAAATTTTTCAATTAACGCATTAATCTACTTGTCGATGCAGCCTTTAGAAAATCAACTCGACGTAATTACTTTCGTGAAATTGAACGATTGTTCGATCGCTTTATTGAAAATACCGTTAGAAGGGGCGTTCGCCGTTTCATATTCGAAATATCAAGACTACTTCATCATTGTATACTGTTGATAAAAATAGTACTTTATCAAGTACGAAGTTAAAAAATAATTGCACAAATTAATCACTCATCGGAAAGAGGATAAAAGTCACGAAAATTCATATTCGTAAACAGATCGTAAACAATGTTCAAAGATTTTGAGAACACAGAATAAGCAGATCAATAAATAAACGTGTATAAACAAACATTAGCAAATGAAGCAATTACAATTTGTTTTCTTACTGTTTTATAATATGTTCAGCCGATTATATTAAATCCGCGGAATATACAGCAAACAGGGACATTAATTTAATTGATTATGATGCGGTTTATGCGGTAAAATATTACACTTTAATCTAAATAAATAGTATTTATTCATTTTTATTGTTTGTGAACAGAAATTATTACTTTATTAATTAAATTCTAATTATTAATTTATTTTATCTCAACTATAGACAATAATAATTATTTTTCGAATAGAAAAAATCGAATGAAAATATAAAAATTATTTCCTCAACGTAAAATAATGTTTATTTTATATAATATATTAAATTAAATAAATATTTTATTATATGATATATAATTTATATTCAGAAAGTTTACTATATATATGAATGCTTACATTATTAATACGTCACGTTTGAATATGACTAAATCTTACAACTTATTATTATTACACATCATGGAATAGCACATTAAACATATATAATATGCACGTAAATAACTAATGCTTATATCAATTATATTTCAATTGAAATAAACATTATATACGTTTAACAATAATGTACATACACATAAGTACATCAAAGAACTCCTTACAAATTATTTAATAATATTGTTTGTATTATAAAGTAATAAATTGTTTAATATATTTTTTGCACTTTTTTAACTGAATATAATATATAAACATTTGTATCATATGAATATAATCATTTAAACTGTATATACTTGAAAAATATTGCAATTATATCTTATAAAAATATAAGACAATTAATTAATGGAATAAGACACCGGTTCATAAAGATTTTAAATAATCACAGAATAACATTCAAATAAAATGTAATTTTGTTTTTTATTTTCAAGGATTGATTTTAGGCTTGAAAAGTTAGAGAGGTGATTGTATAGTCTGAACGGAATTCGTCTGTTATTTATTTCTGAAATTTGCACTAGTGCGAATCAGTTAAATGGCACGCATTGAGAATGACATATATGTTTAAACGTGGAATATAAGGTTTTAAATTATATATTACATACAAAAAGTTATTTATGATTGTTTATATTACGGTTTGAATATACCAAAGACTATATGAGTGACGATTTAGAAAGGTTAATTGACTGGCATTATTAGATGATTAGTAATAATATAGATAATTTGACTAACTAAGATGGATTGTATATACTGTTAGTACGAATGTATATTCATAGATACCTAATTAATTTGGAAACGTTTTTGTTAATTTTTCTTGTAATGAAATTGAACAAACACCTAAAATATTGTTTATAAATATTTTAATAATTCAAACATACTTAAATGATCAAAATTATATATATAATATTTAATCCTATTAATGTAAAGGATACATTCCTCGTTTTTAGACAAATGATATTATACCTAATACAATTAAAAAATATTAAATATAAAACTGTTAAGAATACAATATTAAATACCGAAAGTTTAAATAACAGTAAATCAAACTTAATTAGATGCAAAATAATAAAAATTAGTTTCATCCTGTTAAATTAAAAATAATTAATAAATTCTCAAGAATGATACAACTAATTTAGTTTTTTCTAAGTATACTCATAAAAATAATAGCTATATAAAAAGCGAACGATTTAATTGAAAAATTCTTAGGATTATCTTCTTATTAATGTTAGTTTAGAAAACATTTTAACTGAATCTGCCTGAAAATGGTGATACACATAATTAAGGTTTTACGCCTAATACCCGTCTATTATTCATAATGAAAGAAGTTTTTAAAATTAAGATTTCAAGTAACATCTGGGTAAATAATTGTCATAATCTTTTGTCTAAAGCGTAATAAATGCAATGAAGCTTTTTTTACAAGTTTTTGCAGCAAAAGCAGAACAAAATATTACACAAAATTGTGCTGTTCAGTTACAAGTGACGACAATCAAGATAGTATTATCCTGTCACTAAAGGTCACTTATAGTCTGGTATGAATCCATATTTCATTGGAAATGGAAGCATTTCATATCTGGGATAAAAAGTTATGTTCTTTAATTAAAAAGACATCTCTCGCAACGGGCAATAAAAACTGAGGTACGATCAAAACACGACGAAAAAAATGTTACAAGGAAAATAAAAGATTATTTAAAAATGCAAAGAAAACTATTTTGTAATGTTTGTAATCGGCAGATTAATAACTAATAACAAATCATTAGGAGTAATTCCAACAGGTTAATAAAAAGGTATCTATTAACATATAAAATTATCAAGTAGCAACTACATTTTCATTTATTTTTCATTGATTACTATGTTAAAAATTGTACTCTGTCTTAAGTATCCATGTCATTTTCTATAATTTTTATCGTCGCTTCAACGACATGAATTATCATTTTTCTTTATATACTAATTCATCATTTTATTACAACGTTACTATTATTCTTTATTCAAATTTATTCAAATAAATAAATATTACATATTTTTTATTGTCGTATGCAAATAACATTCTTTGCAAAATTGTTATTTCTCAGATTTTATCGGTCATAAACAATAAACAAAACTTAATTTCTAAAAGAATATCCAATTTACATATATATTCATCTTTTTATGAAACGTTTGTTAGACTGCGTTTGTTTCAATTAAATACTAAAAGAATGCTCAATAATTATCCTCATTAGTAATCGTATTAGCATCTTATTTATTTGCTAAATAAGGTATTTCTATATTAGTTACATTTATTTGTACAAATAAAAATAATATTATATATATATATATATATATAGATTGTGCTCAAGATTATATTATAAATTTGTTAAAAATTCTCAATCTATCAACGTGCAGATTATTATTTATAAATTATATATACCAACAATTACAATTAACATATACACTGATTTTAACTTTTAATAAAATATTATTTTACAAAGGTTAGTGACTGTACGGTCGCCCACACAATTCCTTGTGCAATTGTCATGAGTTAGGAAAGGAGACATCGTAATGTGTTTATTAAAAAGCACATAATAATGGCACAAAGATGTCAGATTCGAATTGAGTAATAATATTTATTTTCACGGCGACTGCAGTAAATAAATGCTTAAGAAATATATTTTCTTGTTAGTTTTAAGAAAAAAAAATAAATTAAGTGTAAGTGAATTCCAAAACAATTAATAACTCTTACATAATACACTTCTAAAAAAAGTGTCACGATTTTAAGGCATACAGTGACTTATTTAATTAACCAGCTGTGTTAATAAAAAATATAGTACATTAGATTAAGATTCTTAAGCGTCTTAATTAAGTCGCTATGTGTCTTAAATAAGACACGAGTATTATATTATTTTAACAGTATAATCAATACAAATTATTATTCTTAATTTCAAATTATATCTAGTATAATTTATATACAACATTCTAAATACAAGATTTAATATTTCCCTTATAAATTCTTACAAACAAAAAAGACTAATTTTTTAATATCTTTTATATTTAAAAATGTAGAAAGTAAATAAATATAACATTGAGTGCAATTTCGACGATGATTTAAGTGCATGTCATGTGTATATTAGAAGTCCCATTATTCATAAAGATAAGATTAATCAGTTAAAAACGTAATCATATAATCAATATTCAATATCGATGCACCAAATTAATTTAGTTGAAACTATTCCCGAATTTCTGAGAATTTAATCATTTTCAATTAATAGTGCCAAAGCATGCTTTCTGTAATACACCAAGATATTTATTATTTAAGGATTAATTCAATAATTGCCTACATTCTAAGTGCTAATTTTATACCCAACTATACATACTTTTCCAAATATAAATATTTATACGCCCTCAATGCTAAATTTACATGCAGAAAGCTTAGGATATTTAATTATTAAATTATGCAAACCATCGTACATCATTACTTCATACAGAACACACAATATGTTAGGGATATTTATCAAAAGAAAAATCTAATTAAATTTAATCTTCCAAATACAGAAGACTTCAATGTTTATATTCAAACTTTAAGAACATACTATCATAACGTGATATGCTCAACGATCTTGTCCCGAAATCACGCAGATCCTATCGGATTATATATGTATAAGCATATTAATTTAAGCGGAAATTCTACTGAAATAGATTAATTTCTATTCATGATAGAGTACGAAAATACTATCCTGTTTCTAGAAAAGTAATTACAATTCATTATAATAGTACAATTATTGGAACTGCTTTCCTTTAATTCCATTCATTTTTCGGATAGAAGCTATATTGAAAAATTTATTATATGATATGTCAAATATAGGACACGCTCCGAAATCTTATTATCTTTTAAAATTTTGCTTGCAAAAATTATTATACAATATTGTAAATTATTAATGAAGGGTGTTAAATTTTTGATTGTCATTGTTAGACATTATTAAATTTAAAATATTATTCAAGTTATGCATATAATTTAAACGTGTAAAAAAGTGCTTTTACTTAAATGTCAGCTTTGAATAGCGCAGCATCAGAATGGAACTGTCTGAGTATGAGTAACCCTAGTGTTGAATTTAAGGGTTAACAGTCGTGTTTGTCTATTGTACGTTATTTGACAAGAATCATGTATAAGCTATCGAGACACGTAATGTGTACATGTCATACATACTCGACGAACTTTCTTTACTTACAATTACATTATTAATCTTGATTGTTACATTTACTATAATGATGATTATATATGCTATTAAAGCGATTATTTTGTAATAAAAACTTAAATTGATGTTTAAGTGATATTTACTTAATACCAATTATTTTTTTCATTTTACCTTCAGGTCGCGTCTATATAAGAACGTCATCATCAAACCTTTATACATTATTTTATAAATGATATAATTTCTTATAAAAATGATTAAATTCAATTTTATTTCTTTAACCATAATATAATCTTATTAATGGTATATCATTAATAATATTATCTCTGTATATATTAGTATATATCACAAATATATACACTGAAAGAAATAATCCTGTAAATTTTTGCAGATTATATTAGTAGACACGGGATAAAATGAAAAAAAATATGAATAATTTTTTTACAATATCTTTATTCATTTCAGCTGTATGTTAATTTTTGTCACACTTTTAGAAGTTTTTAACCATAATTTATCATGCTTGTTTACATTATTGTGTGCATTTATCCAATGTTTACACTATATCGTCTGGTACAAAAATTTACAGGATTATTTCTTATTACTTATATCGAATGATATTTTGTACGAACACGACATTTATATAAAAATTATTTATATGAATTATCAGTAGTTTTTTACAATTATAGATCCATAAGTTTATTTTATAGATATAAATGTATAACGATAAAATTTTGGAACAATATTAAAATTAATAGTGTTATAATTAAGCGCGTCATTATTTTTACATATATTGTCCAATTATCAGATCGTCAAACTGAAATGAACAATTGCTTCGTTTTATGAAATACATTATCACCAGAATATTATTTTACTGGACTAAAAGACAGGCCTTGTAAATAATTACGGTATTTGTCTCAACATCTCATTAAAGTTATACCAACTGCATTACTAATATTTGGAATTGATTAGAATCAATTTTCTGTACTACGTGAATAACAATTACTCTTTAATTTCCGTATATAAATGATTCACTTTATACACACATTTTAAAAGTATCAATAATTAATTGTTATGAAAGACTCTGGAATTCATGCAAATTTTTCTCTTTGACAATATACCCCGATACATCTGCTAGAATATTCCAAAATCGTATTATATATATATCAAATATAAATCTTCCTGATACATCATTAAAATCACACAGTTGTGTCTTGCTAACAGTGAAATGTGTCACGATATTTACATACATTATAATGTATACTACAGTTTCGCATTCGAATAAGCAAAACTTGCACAACGTGTTTCTGAAACAATTCGTCACATTTCATTTATCTGTTGTACGTATCATATATATATATATATATATATATATATATATATATATATATATATTTTCAGCACGTAAGATAAATGTATTAAGAAATGCATCAGTAAATAGAAATGTATCAGAAGGTAAACTGAAAGTTGTTGTATATGGCACTTTAAGTAATTCCATTGGAATTTTATGCAAAGAACATACCTATAAAGTTTAAAAACCAATTAGAAGTACGGTTATCAAGTTTGTGTCGGTAATCTTATGTAATCCAATAATTAAGGAGACATTTATTATTTGAAAGACAAAATTACGCAAAACGTAACGAAAATGGTCTAACGTTTCTATCGAGCAACTGCGGTATTCCACGATCGGAAAACAACAAAGCAAGTGATCGCCGTTCTCGCAACGTGCCACCCGCTCTCACTTACCTAGGCAACATATTGAGTCATTCCATCGGCTCCACCAGTGGCGAACTGTGTACAAATCTTTATTATTGTTCAATCGTTCGTTGCGAGTTGAGGTTACAATCGCAGTTTCATATCACCGTAAAACTCGTCACCAAAACTTAATAGGACAAAACTACTCCTCCGAATGTCGATGTCAAAACATATAACAATCCGAAATAAAGGAACCACAGCGATGATCTTTTCCGAGAATTCGGTCCGAGAACCACCTCCATCCAATGTCTTTAGCGGATCATGCTGTTCTCGCAAGAATTAAAGCATCTCTAAAAATATTTAAACGACATCGACGAAACGAGCATGGGATCCAATGAGCGGGTATTTATAAGTGTCGAATAACCACGTGAGCCGATAAAAATCTCCACGAATTCCGCTTCTTCCCTCGTTAAGCGGTCCTTCGTCCTTTCTTTGATCCCGCCTCCCGGCTACTGGCGGGTCCCAGGTGGCGCCTATTACCAAGGTCAAACCCCTCAAGGTCTCAATGCCGGCGCGATCCACGGATTGGCGCTACCGGTGAACCGATACTTAGGATTCGTCGGCAGAAACCAGTCCAATCCAAGGGTCCAACGGGATCCACTTGGGTCAAAACCTTTGGTCTCCAGGGAAACCAATCTTCCACTGCACTCAGCTCACCCCTGTGTTTTTGTCTCTTTTTCTCCTTTCTATCTTATCTTTTTCCCTTCCTTCAATCCTTGAACTGTTTCACTTCCAAAACAATTTAAAATCATAAACAAAGGGTCGATAGCCGGCATGCAAGTACCCCAAACCAGAATCGTCCTTTTAAACCTTCACCAACTCAATCTATAAACCAATGAACGTATCTATATCTATATATATTGTGGACCGTTCAAGATTCGACTGCACGGTTGGCGCTAATTCGCCGAGCCGGCGGTTTCAAATTCGTTTGCACGTGGCCGTGTCGCACTAGCAACTGGCAGCGCCCCGACGCCGGGCACCGGGTCAGGCGTCCCCATCTCGCGGTTATCCCACCAACTCGATATTCGCGTGTCGTTACGGTGTTCTCGCTTTTGCACGACGGCGCTCACGCCTCTTCTTGAGAGCACTCTCTCCAGATAGTCAGATAATGTATCTCGTGACGAGCGAGAGTTACGAAGTGGATAACAGCAGGGGAAGAAGGACCATCACGCGCAGCGCGATGAATGAGCGCAGTGTATACTTGCGCGTGTCTCGTTCGGGCGACACGTGACCAAACAACACGTGAGCTCAAGACGATGCGACCGAAAGGATAATCGACTGCGGGTTAGCGGTACACAACCAATCCTGCGAGTGCTCGCAACTCGCCTAATTAAATCGACGCCGCACTCATCTGCGTCGCAACCCTCGCGCGTTCGTCGCTTACTCGTCATCGTTGGCCTTTCGTATACCTGCGAACGTATAAAAACAAATGCACTTGAGATGACGAGGGCATCGTTTAATGCATCGCTCTTTGTGTCGTACGTTTGTCGTTATTCAATACAAAGTTCGCCGTTTCAAGTCATTCGATGCGCTCGAATGCAGACTAAAGCCTATGGCTTCTGGTCGAATCCCGGGTTATGACTCCACACCACTTAGGCAAATCCAGTACGCTTCAAGGCAATTGTATTATTCTGTTGCATTGTGTTTATTTTATACGTCGCTGCAGTTAGATGTTAACACGCACATAACTGTGTTTAAGTAGTTGTAAGTTACAGGCATCAGATTTAATTGATGAGCATTTACATTCATTGCGTTATGTATATAGTTTATGTATATAGACTATTTGTATTCATCTTAAAAACGGATTTTTTATTTGACACATTAGCTGCGTGATAATTAAATGAATTTACCGATGTTTTATGCACTTTTCTAGATTAGACAGGTTTTAAATATGTATTATTTAATATACTTTATGTAATTTATAATATACGCAATATATAGTTAATAATTTAATAATATACCCATTAGTTATGTGAATTAGAAGAAAAAAGATTTTTAAATAAATTTAAGTATTTAAATTCTAAATAAGTATGTGTCGACACACAACAAGGGTGGTCCTCGGATATCTTGCCCATTCATTACAGGAATTTTATTTTATATGTCCATTCTTTAAGCATTCTTGAAGATGTCATTAAGTTACTGTAATTTTGGTAACTAAATAATACTGCCTAATTATTGTTTATTTAATATGATATTATATATAAATTATTTTTAATTTTTAATAAATATAATTTAATTGAAAAATAGAAAAGAAATGATAACAAAAGTACTCTGACATACTCTAAAGTTTATACACACTCAGAAAAATTAAACGTAGAAAATTGCTGTTTATAATACTAATTTGGAGACATTAAAGTAAAAACCTCAAAATTACTGTTTTTCCTTGTAAAAATTAAGTTTTTCATACCAAATTTTCTTGCTATTTTTTAGTATAATGCTATTATAAACAGTAATTTTTTTTATGATTTTGTTTTAATGTCGCCAAATTAGTGTTATAAAC
>JABFQC010004228.1:0-12928 GCA_022817085.1 Psilanteris sp. ZL-2020
GTAAATTGCATTGCTTGTGTCGGTCACGTAAGATTTATAAACAACAAGTATTATCAGGACCGATTTGCATAAAATTTATAAACAATGGAATATTTAAAAAGCGGTTTAAAATCTGTTCTTGGCACAAATCCACCAGAAAATCAGCCTTCAGGTGCTGAAACGGTAATGGAACATTTTGTTTATTCCATCAAAATTTTTATGCTACAGACACTTGTCACACCCGCAAACTTTTGACAGATTGTACAATGATTTAACATAAAATAAAATTATTATTAGATTATATTATTTAGATATTGTCCTATATGTTGCTATACAACTGTCACATATAATAAAATTCCTTCATCTACTTTAAAATAACTTTTTATGATTAATCAAATTTTTATCATCACATAAGTTAAAAATAAATTTTTATAATTTGTTTAAATTGATTGTAAATTTAATTTTACGAAATTATTTCATTAAATTAATATAAATATGAATTTGACAGCTACTTATTTACACATTATTGTTAACACATCAAATGTCAACACTGAAATTTGTTTCTTTTTGATAATTTTTATTTATAATTTAGTAAGTTTACTATACTTGAGTAGTCAATCTAATACTTATTTCATATAGTAAATAATTGTTAGTTATATATATATATAATAATTATTTATTTAGGCAGACAAATTAAATAAATTATCTATATATATATTATATAAATTTTAAAAAGTTATTACAATTATTTTAATGTATTTTGACATTATTAAATGTATTATTTTGTAAGTAACATATAACATATCTGTTAATATATCAGTAATATGGTGTCTATATAATAACATATTTAATATAGGAGTTTTTGTATTTATATATTTAGAAATATTTATTTGTGATCATAAATTCTATGTTTAATGTTATTTAAATTTATCATATAAATTTAATACATGAAAATAAATTAATTAAGTTAATGATGAAATAAATATATATAATCTAAAACATTCTAATTTGTTAAAAATTTTAGGTTGAGAAACTAGTGGATCGAGTTAAATTTTCTACTTTATTAGATGACAGACGAGATGCATGTCGAGCGTTGAAAGCTTTGTCAAAGACATATACAGTGGAAGTTGGTACAAAAGGAATGGATGCATTGAAACAAGTATTAGAGATGGATAGAACCGATTGTGAAATTGTAGGTCTAGCTTTAGATACATTGTGCAATATTACACTTCCACCATCTTTTGATGAAGAAGGTACATTGATACTATACTTGTACTTTAGGTATTATGGATAAAATTTAATTATTACATAATTTTATCAACATCTAATTTTATTAATGTATACTTATAAATTAATAATAATCATTGTTAAACTATCAACTCAAATGAAAATTATAAAATTTTTGGTGTAATAATAAGATTATAAATATGGAATAACTATTAAAAAGTACTAGTCTTATGTTATTCTTTTTTATATTAACCAATTGATTAATATTGATTATTGTTGTAGATAATTATTCACATCAAACTGGGGAACAATTTACCGAAATATTTATAAAGGAAGTAGACAATGTAGGATTAGTATTAAGTTTCTTGGAAGAGTATGATTTTAAAGTTAGATGGCCGGCTTTAAAATTATTGTATAATTTATTGATGAATCAAACAAAAGAGATCCAAGAAATTGTTTTAATAAGTCCAATGGGTGTTTCTAAACTTATGGATTTATTAGAAGATAGTAGAGAAATAATCAGAAATGAGGTATATTAAATGATTAAGTAATTGAGTTTATTACTTTATAAACAATATATGTTAAATTTAAATAATAAAATAATTTATTATATTTAATAATAGGCATTGTTACTCCTGATACATCTTACAAAAGGCAATGCTAATA
The DNA here is from genome assembly GCA_022817085.1 of Psilanteris sp. ZL-2020. Classification (NCBI taxonomy): domain Eukaryota; kingdom Metazoa; phylum Arthropoda; class Insecta; order Hymenoptera; family Scelionidae; genus Psilanteris; species Psilanteris sp. ZL-2020. The sequence continues at coordinate 1,873 of JABFQC010004228.1, forward strand.
TCCAAAAAATAGTTGCTTTTGAAAATGCATTTGATAGAATATTTGATATAATTGAAAATGAGGATGGCGTAAGAGGTGGAATAGTAGTAGAAGATTGTCTTAAATTGATGTTGAATCTTTTAAAAGGCAATAATAGCAACCAAAATTTCTTTAATGAAGGTTTGTATTCTGTTATATTTATATAAACTAAAAAAATTATTATTTTTAACAGAAATATTGTAATTTTAAAACAAAATAATGAATTAATAGTGTACAAATTATTTATTTTAGTATATGATATTAATATAAATGTTATCAATTATAAATATCAATAATTTGTATTATCATGGTTGATATTTTTAAGATATTTTAACATATATAACACATTATTTATGATTATATTTACATTTTTAATTGAAAGCAGTTTAAAAATTAATAATAAAAGTAGGTCTATAAAATCGAAATAAATAAAAAATAAATAAGTTTATTTAAAACAACTGTCTATATATTAATTTTATATATATTTATTAAACTTTTATTTATATATATTATTATATATTACATTATATAATAAATATAATGAATAAAAATTATATAAACTAATTGATTTATTAATATATAAAACATTTTTAAATAGGTAGTTATATTAAAAAACTAACACCAATGTTTCATCTACCTCCGGAAACAGACGATAATCCTCTAGGTAATTGGAGTGAACAACTTGTGTCAAATGTTCATTGTTTGGTACAACTTGTTCGTGCTTTAGTTGCTCCAGGAAGTCCTGCACAAGTATACTTTTTAAATTAAATCTAGTTTTTTAAAACATTTTAATAAAAATGTATATATGTATATATATATATATATATTTATAGTAATTATTATTAAACAATTATATAAGTTTTTTTTTACTAAAGTGTATTAATACTTTAATATTTATAATGTTTTAATAACAGACTTAATTTCAATTAATTTATAATTTTATAATAATTATATAGGCTGTATTTGCTTGCCAGCGAAGTATAAATATGTGTGGATTATTACAAGCTTTATGTGACATTCTCATGGCTAATGGTGTACCTGCAGATGTATTGACTGAAACAATAAATGCAGTCGCGGAGGTAATTAGAGGAAATGAAAATAATCAGAATTTCTTATCAAATGTCATGGCACCAAGTAGTCCTCCAAGGTATGCATTAATCAACTACAATATTTTTTGCCTAAAGAATTATATTTAATTAGATTTTTTCATATACCTGTTTCATATATAATATGAATGTTTATATAATATATTTTATGTATTCAAGTATCATCTTTATTCATGAATATGATTATGCTAATTTACAGCTGTAAGTATATTGTAAATTAAAAAAAATATACATATATAATTAATTAAATTTAGCATTTAATATTTTTATGTCAGTTTCCTTTTTTTTGGATTTTAATCTTATAGAATAATATTAATTGATAAACATTAATTAAATATGTATCATTATTATTATTATTATGTTATATTTTATAATATACATTTATATAAAATAGAATAAATTTTATTATATTTGTTTCAGACCAGCAATAGTTGTTTTATTGATGTCAATGGTTAATGAAAAACAGCCATTTTTATTAAGATGTGCTGTATTATATTGTTTCCAATGTTATTTATTTAAAAACGAAACTGGTCAAAAACAATTAGTTCAGACATTACTACCACAAGGAAATGAAACTCCAATGTTAACAGGTATATTTTTTATGAATCTTTCTAATGAAATCATTTGTTTCTTGTTATAATAATTTTAAACAATAATGTATTATTATATTTATATATATAAAACAATATTTATGCAATATTATAATATAAAAAAGGTTTTTTATTAATACAATTACTTTAATGAAAATAAAATAATAATAACAGATATAATTTTTGTTTATGTTTAAGTAAAGTAAAATAAATAAATTTATAATAAATTAAAATATTAATAATACACTCAAATTTTAGGACAGTTATTGTGCAGTGGACTATTTTCAACGGATTCTCTATCGAATTGGTTTTCCGCTGTTGCATTGTCGCACACCTTAATCGATAATCCTAATCAAAAAGAACAGTTATTGAGAGTGTTGTTGGCAACGAATATTGGTAAACCACCGGTCACTTTGATGCAGCAATGTATGTTACTCTTGCAACAAGGCACAAAAATTCAGTCAAAATTGGGCTTACTAATTTTACTCTGTCACTGGGTTTCGTACTGTTCGGCTGCGGTTAGGATGCTTCTCAGTATCGACACATCAATATCATATTTAATGGCTCTTTTATCTTCACAAGATAATCACGAGGAAGTTCCAGAAATTCTAATGCAAAGCATGTGTGCCTTGCTTATTGGACTGTGCGTTCATTTTAACGACGATAGTGTTTCAAATTATACAAAAGTAATTACTAAATTAAATATCTATAAAAAAATTAATTATTATTATTTAAATATTTAACGTAATATAAATGTATAATAATATACTGTAATTTCGGTATAAATATATATTAGTACGCATTTTTTAATTAGTATTCAATTTCTAATGAAAATTTTCATAAAGAATATTTCGTTTTTAATAAATAGTGTGTAATTTTTCAGGAAAAATTATGTAATTTAATTGAAAATAGAATAGGTTTAGAAAGATTTCAAGATGCCATTGGAGGAATTTCAAGACATGAAGTTTATTCTAGGTCTTTGAAACACCCTCAGCCATCTTCAAAAGAACCTTCCGAATTATTGCTCGACCATGAATTTTGTAGATTTTTAAAAACGTTAGAAGGTTTGTTTTAGTATTTGCGAATAATAAGAATATTTTTATTTATAAAGCGTTAATAGATATTTACTATTTATGTTTTAACAATGTATAAAATGTCAACAACAAATTTAAAAAATCATTAAAAAGAGTATAACAAGTTTAAAAAATGTAATTTATTTTAATTCTATATAGAACTAGTATTTTAAGGTCATCTTTAAACTTTTTTTAAACTTTTAATTATTATTCTCTTTCAGGAATTGTAATAAAATCCATTATGGATGGCAGCAGTTCTCAACGAGGTAAAGGACAATTGAATATTATGTCACCATCAGATTCAGTTCTTCTTGCGCAGTACAAAGGACTAATTAGGGATCAAGATATACAAATTCAAACGCTTAAACAGACTGTGGAAAATCTTATGCAAGAAAAACTTGATGCCGAAGTAATTATTAAATAATTTGTTAACTATATTTATATTTATTGGACATGTTATTATTATTTATAAATATTATAAGTTTAATATATTAAACTATACTTCCATTATACTATACTATACTTCATAATAAATTTATCATGATTTTTTTAACTTTCATAATTTTTGTAGATGAAAGATCAAGAATCACAAGCTAAGATAAGTAGTTTAAAAGATCAAAACATGGTATTAAGAGCTGCACAAACTTCTCTGACCGATGGTAAAAATCCATCGAATTTGTTGACAAATCATTTAGACTCAACAAATGATGAAATAAACCAATATAAAAATCAAATAAAAGACTTAAATGATCGGTTATCAGAGTGTTCAATAACAATTAATAAATATCAATTAGATGAGAATGCACAAATTAAAGAATTAGAAAACAAATTAAAACAAACAACAGATGAATTAAATACTTTAAAAAGTGATCAAGACAACCTTTTAATTCTTCTTACTCATCTAACAGATAAAACAACGATCCTAAAGAAAAGACTTATAGCTTTAGGTGAAAGGGTAAGTCAATCATATTCTATTATTATACCTGCAATTAGCAAATGTTAATATAGTATGTATTTAATATATTTAATGTGTATTTTAGGTTGATTCTGAAGAGAGCTCTGATGAGTACATAGATGATGAACCAAACATAATTGATTAATTGCGAAGATTGTGATAAAATATTTGGATGTATATTTCATACATAATGCAAATCTATATTATAATAAAGTAATTTTAAATATTTATTAAATGCGATTTAATTTAATAAACATATTTTTCAATATAATAGAATATTTATAAATGTGTTATATTTGTTTAAGTACATATATCAGTCAACTATAAATTATCAGTTAATCTAAAAAGAATTAATAGAATAGAAATTAATCTAAATAGAATTAATAGAAATAAAGAATTAATATTCTATATACACTCTAAATATTTCTTAATAATATACCACAATCATATATAATTATAAACATATATTTGCAAATTAGAATTTACTATGTTGATATTGATTAATTATAGCAGTTGAAATAAATTTTCTCATTTTTCAAATAAATTCATTAATAACGATAACTCTGTTTATTACTAATTAAAACTTTATATTAAATTAGATTAATATTTTAGATTTAGATTTAATATATTACAAAACATTGGATTAAAAATTCATTCTGTATGACTTGAAATTTGTCAAAACATGAATAATCAATTTCTGAATTTCAATCAATGAAATTTATTGAATATTATATTGAATTATTTTGTTTTATTAACAAAAAACCCTTGTTTTATTGCTTAAGTTCTTCAGTTTTGCAGCAATCATCTTAGGGTTTTTTTATTACAGTATTGTCTATTTATTATATTAATATTATACATTAATTCAGGTTATTTTCTCTATTTAGGAGATTACTTTTATATAAAACAATGTAAATGTTTAAACAGAATTGTTAATTTTTTTTTGCAACATAAATGACTAGCGACAGTAAACTACATTTGTCTTTACATCACTATAAATTATTAGTCGCTATATGGAGTTTGCGACATCTGCAATAATATGTAGTGGACTGATGCTGAGATAAATTTTACTGAAATTTGAGTGGCATTTTTATGTGTGTAAATTCTTATATACTTTAAAAGAATACTTATATATAAATTAAACTTTAAATGATTCAAATTTGTTTAGTGCAGATTTTATTAAATAATTAGAAAAAAATATAAATATGTTATGAGTTCATGTCATGATCAAATTAAAAAATATAATAATGGAAAGATGAAATTAATAGTTAAACTTGAAATTTAGGCCGTTAGTACTTCAAATTTAAGAAAAAGCTTCTGTTTTTCTAATTGTTACAATTTGATACAATTAATTACAATTCCTTGAGTGTGTTGAAAACTATCTTCTTATTGTTTGCTATTTAAAACAATTTAATATAATTTATACATTTACATCTGAATCGTATTTAGGTCAATTTTACGATTTAAATTCTAAACTCTAAATCGAAATCCCGCTACTGGACGCTATATATGCATGCCATCATGCCAGTTGCCCCTTTCTACTTCTTGCCAGTAACTAAAAATGTATATAGCGCTAATAACGATATATGGTTAATAAGCTTACAGTAATCATAGTTAATACAAGCTTGTTTAGTTCACTGTCGCTAGAAACATTTTTGCATTTTATTTGCGAGTATGCAATACGCAATTACGCATCTTATATATCAACAAATTGCCCGGCATAGTGTAACTATAAGTCAGTGACTTTAGCCAGTCATGATCTCATGATTAGTAAGTTACTAAATTGCTTGCAGTGATATAAACAAATATTCCATGGTTGCCATATATAATTCTAAAATACCACGTTTTACATATCTATATAGGCTATATGTGTAAAAATAGAAAGTATTTTTGACAATTAACGGAAGTTTCTTGTAGGCTGGTACATATAACGTGCCTTAGTGTTTGTGGTGTAATATTCAACTATTCAGTATCAGTGTCAGTGGTATTACTTCACTTCACATTCACAGTTCACATTTTATACATTCACTATCACTTCCTTCACTTCTAATGAAAGTTGACCGGTCTGTTGAAAAAACAACATAGTTTGCAACTAAATAAAATAATCATTATTTACATTATTCCAAATTTGCAGGTAATATTTTATTTTAATTATATATTAAAACCAAATAAAATTAGTAAATTAACAAATAATCTTTTTGGTTATTAATTTTTTACAATGTTATTGTATGTTTCAATATGTAATCGTATTAATACGTTTAAAAATATATCTGTTAAAAGCCATAAGTTTTAAATAAATATTAAAAATTATTATATTATAAATAATTGCTAATAATATATATTATTATAAAATTTATTAGTTTATTTCATATACATATTTTTTATGTATTATATGTAAAAACTATGTATATTACTTAAATTAATAAATTTTAGACTAAAATATTATTTAAATAATAAATAATAAACATTGTAAACATAAATAATTTGATTGTATATTTTAGTTTTGTAAAAAAATTTTTTTATAGATTTCAGGAACTTATATTTTTAAACACCATGGCTCATCCTATGGGGGCTAAAGAAGTTCGACAAAAATATATAGATTTCTTTAAAGGAAAACAGCATGAATATGTTCATTCCAGTTCTACCATACCTCATGATGATCCAACATTACTTTTTGCTAATGCAGGAATGAATCAGGTAAAGCATATGTTTTAAAAGCAAGGTAATTCTGCTATTCAAAACAAAGATAAAGCAATTTCTTTTATTTTGTATTCATACATATTTAGGCAATTAATAATAAAATACAACTGTTTACATATTCTAAAAAAATAACACAATGGTTTTATAAAGTCAACAACACCTTAGGACCAAAGTTGAACAACAATACATTCTAAAAAAGAAACAAATACAATTTATAATATATATATTTAGATCACTATTTAACAACAACAATAATACAATCACTAAGATATATTTGGTAATTAATATATAAATATTTAAAATAACATCAGCATTAGCTTAATTTATAATTAAAAAAAAAATAAGCCTGAATTAAGTTAAATATTATTGATCAAATTTATAAAAAAGTTATTTCTTGTGAAAACTTGATAGAGAAAGTTTTATTATTATATATATATAAAATAATGAATATAAGAATTTTTCTTCAATTTCAGTTCAAACCAATATTTTTGGGTACAGTTGATCCAAATAGTGATATGTCAAAGTGGGTGAGAGTAGTTAATACAGCAAAATGCATAAGAGCTGGGGGAAAACATAATGATCTAGATGATGTTGGTAAAGATGTTTATCATCATACATTCTTTGAAATGTTAGGAAACTGGTCCTTTGGAGACTATTTCAAGGTAAATTTAAATAACCTGTTTATTTTCTATCAATTCAAATATGAAAAGAATTATAGTTTATTAATACACTTAATTTATTCAAATTTTTAGAAAGAAATTTGTGCATGGGCTTGGGAGTTTTTAACTGATGTAATGAAATTACCTCCAACGCAATTATATGTAACTTATTTTGGAGGAGATGAAAAAGCTAATTTGGAACCAGATAATGAATGCAAAGAAATTTGGCTTAATTTAGGGTATGAACAATTTTTTATATAAAAATAATCTCTCAAATTGAGAAAATCACCTGCATAAATATATAATATTAATTTTATAATTAATCAAAAATATTAAAATCTGAAGCATATCTATACAAATTGCATAAAGGCACACCTTAATATATTTACGAATACATTTCAAATGAAAACAAAACCTAACTAAGTTTTTTCTTAAAATCTTAGTATCAGTTAGTATCAGAGTTCTAAAATTGTCCCATCTAATTCTCAACAAATAAGCACTTCAGAACAGCCAAGTAAAAATTATTATTAAATATAAAAAACAAAAAATTAAATATATATTTTAAATATATTTTTGTAGTATTAATTTAAACAAATGTATATGTATCTATGGTGGATATAACTTCAAATAATAAATTGATGAACTATATAGTGGAGCTAACTTGAAAAATGTAATATTAGTGGTCACATGGTAGAACTGATCATCGCTCTATACATGCTTTTTGTCTAGTTTTGTGAAGAAAACTTTGAATTTGTATGACTTTTTGTTCATAAAGATTTAAAATAAATTTAAATTATATATATATATATATATACTCTCAGGTTAAGTGAAATAGTAATTAAATTTGATTATCTATAGTGTTCCACCAAATCATATTTTACCAGGCAGTATGAAGGATAATTTTTGGGAAATGGGAGAAACAGGTCCATGTGGACCTTGTAGTGAATTGCATTATGATCGAATTGGTAATAGAGAAGCAGCTCATTTAGTAAATATGGATGATCCAGATGTATTAGAAATCTGGAATTTAGTGTTTATGCAATTCAACAGAGAAGTGAATGGAGAATTACGTCCATTACCAAAAAAGCATATAGATACTGGATTAGGTTTAGAACGTTTAGTATCTGTAATTCAAAATAAACGTGCAAATTATGACACTGATTTATTCATGCCTATAATTGAAGCCATTCAAAAAGGTACTGGAGCTCGTCCATATGAAGGTAAAATTGGTGATGAAGATAAAGATCATATTGATATGGCATATCGAGTTCTAGCTGACCATGCTCGAACGATAACTATTGCCCTTGCTGATGGAGGAATGCCAGATAACACTGGTAGAGGGTAATATTTTTTTTAATAATATTAATCGTTTTCAAATATATTTATATTTCTAGTATTATATTTTTGTTTCATAAAAATCATTGTAATAATAATTATATATTTTAGTTATGTACTGAGGCGTATATTGAGAAGAGCTGTTCGTTTTGCAACTGAAAAGCTAAATGCTAAACCTGGACTTTTTGCTTCTTTAGTTCATGTGGTTATAGAACTTTTGGGTGATGTTTTTCCAGAACTTAATAAAGATCCTCAGTCAATAATAGATATTATTAACGAAGAAGAAGAACAATTTTTGAAAACATTATCAAGAGGTCGTAATTTACTTAATCGAACGATTAAAAAATTAGAATCAGAAAAAATTATACCAGGAAGTGTAGCATGGCGATTGTATGATACATATGGATTTCCAGTTGATTTAACTCAATTAATGGTTGAAGAAAACGGCCTTCAAATTGATCTTGAAGGTTATGAAGAAGCTCGAAAGCAAGCACAAGTAATATTGAGAGTTTATTTACATTTGGCAAAATAATTAAATGATTTTAATATAATTGTATATAATTAAATTAAATAATTATATACAAATTATGTAATTGTATATATAAAGCAAATGTTTGCATTATCTTATTTATTTTAGTTAGCTTCTCAAGTAAAAGCTGGAGGTATAGATGATCAAATAAATTTAGATGTCCACGCAATAACTGAATTACAAGTTGCTGGTCACAAACCAACGATTGATTACCCAAAATATAAATATGCTGCCGAATCAAACGATAAAGAATCAAATTATAAATTTGATTCATGTATTGGTACGATTGTAGCACTTCGTTATGCAAAAAAATTTGTTGATGAAGTACATTCTGGTCAAGAAGTTGGTATTTTGTTGGACCAAACAAATTTTTATGCTGAACAAGGAGGTCAAATTTATGACGAAGGATTTATGGTTAAAGTGGATGATGAGGTTTACAAATTGTTTTTAATTTATATATTATTGTTAATTTATATGACATATTCAAAATTTTTATTGGCATTTGTAATTTTATTAATGAATAATGAATAAATATATTGCATACAACTTACTTAATATGAATATATATGTATATATGCTTCGTAAAACTTAATACTTTATAATATTTATTACAGAGTACGGAAGTTAAAATTAATAATGTACAAGTAAGAGCTGGTTATGTTCTACACATTGGTACAATTTGTGAAGGATCTTTGAAAATCGGTGATAAATTGCAACTCAATATAGATACTGCAAGAAGGAGGTTAATCATGAGCAATCATACTGCGACTCACGTACTAAATTATTCTTTACGTAAAGTTTTGGGAACAGAAGCTGATCAGAAAGGATCTTTAGTTGCCCCTGATAGACTACGATTTGACTTTACAAATAAAGGTATTTTATAAATTATTTTATTAATTTATTATTTCCATATATGATTTTTATAAATATTGTTTTCAATTAAAATATATATTATTTGTATTAGGTGCTTTATCATCTGATCAAGTAAAAAAAGTTGAATTAGCTACTAAAGAAATAATAGAAAAGAAACAAAACGTATTTGCAAAAGAAGTACCTTTGTCAAATGCAAAGTGTATTAAAGGATTGAGAGCTATGTTCGAAGAAACTTATCCTGATCCCGTTAGAGTTGTATGTGTGGGAACACCTATAGAAGAAATAGATCCTTTAAGTTTAATAGGATTTAACACTAGTATAGAATTTTGTGGCGGAACGTAAGTTTAAAAATGATTCCGTATAAATAATAGTTAAAGTAATTAACTTTGAATAATTTTTCTATTTCTTAGACATTTACAAAACACATCTCACATAGGAGATTTTGTTATTTCGAGTGAAGAAGCAATTGCTAAAGGAATTAGACGAATTGTTGCATTAACTGGACCTGAAGCACATAAAGCAACAAAAAAAGCAGATTTATTACAGTGTCAAATAAATAATATTGATAGAATAATGAAATCAGAAGAAAATGTTGATTCAAAAGATTGTATCAAACAAATTCTTGAATTGAATAATGATATTTCATCAGCTGTTATTTCCAGCTGGAAAAAGGTAATTTTAAGAATAAAAGCTTATATTTTTTAAAGTTAATTTGTATTATTTTCTTTTAAAAGTATATTTTGTAATTCAAATGTACAACTTTTAAATTCTGATCAGCATTTTATCAGTTTGCAATGCATAGATAAAATTAATTTTTATTTATTTGACAAGTTTGTATAATACTTGAATATTTGTTAAATATATTTACAAACTTCATTAATAGTCTTATTTAACGGTTTATCACTTGATAGCTTATTATTATTAATTGTTATTATATTAATTTCTTTTCTCATATTATTTACTAATAAATTTTAAAGCATTTGAAAAATATCTTATAACTAATTTTTCTAATTAAATTATTTTAATTTAATATTTTATAAATTTCAAATTAATCATAAAAAATATTCTTATTTTTATTTTTTAATGTATTGGTTTGTAGTGATTACATTAAAACTAATTGTTTATTTCAAAGTATGAATAATTAATAAGTAAACAATTATAATTCTAAATATTTTTATATAAAATGTATTAAATAATATTGATTTTAATATATTCAAGTAC
>JABFQC010004229.1:0-12926 GCA_022817085.1 Psilanteris sp. ZL-2020
TAAACAAAGAAAATAGATTTACTCCCCTGACTTTGTTTATTTTGTGTGTTTATATGTTTTCTGTTCTTTTTTAATTTGTTCAAAAATATTAAAGTTTTACGTCAAATGGATTATTTCTAAGAGTGTACGTGTAGTAGTAAATATACACTGATAAAAATTATATATGAAAATTTACTACTTATAATACGAGCTTGGACTTTTAAGCGAAAAAACGTGGAATTTACTATGTTTAGCAGTAATATTTTCAAATAAAGCAATAAATTTCTACGTAAAAAACGTAAATTTATCTGTTAAAAAGACCAAAGTTTATGATTTGTTTTTTCTCAGTGTATCATTTTCGACTCCAAATTTAGTGTCCGCCAAAAACTTCGAAATCGACTTGATCCCAATAGCCGGGTTCCGATTTAGAGTTAAGAATTTAAATTGTAAAATGGACACACACGTACAATTTGGATAAAAATATATAAATTGTATCTTATATCAACCAATAACTAGCCAGTTTTCAGCACACAATGAATTGTATCTAATTGTATTAAATTGTAATAATTGAAAAGACATCCTTACAATGTAATACAATTTATACATTTTTATCCTAATTGTACTTATGTCCATTTTACAATTTAAATTTTTAACTCTAAATCGGAACCGGGCTACTGGGATGTAAATTAAAATTTAATTTTTATGAAACGAAGTCGGAAATGAGTCGGGTACGAGTCGATTACACGTCGGTGATATTTTTTGTTTAAATAAAGGAAAGACAATGAGATTCTGGTATATATTCTTTATTAGTAAAATAAATTTTATTTTTACTTTTAAAAAGCGTAGTAATTATGAAGTTCTTGATTAATTCAAATGTTGTGAAAAACAGAAAATGTCAAAAAAAATATGATTTCACCTTTCAAAAAGGGTTTTTACATTGCTTTTTTATGTAAAATAATAAAGGACACATTTATCTAAACTGAATTGTCTATCCGTCGATTAATATTTAATAATGTAAAAACCGAACATGACAATTGATTATTATATTCAAATAATTTTACCTCAAATTTTACTATGAAAGCAACGAAAATAAAAAGCAATTCAAATTAACTTTAACATTTGCATTTCTTTCTAGTATGTTACAAGAATAATAATCATATAATGAATCAATAGAGATAAATAGATTTATAGTAATAAAAATAATTTATATTTACATTCATTTCTTATTATTTATTATTAAACAACGTTTTTAGCACCTTCCTGGTCTCGATTGATTACTCAATTAGAATTAAAGCAGGATCAAAAGACTGAATGAAAATTTACTATATACATAATTTATTTCATAACTATTCAATAACTTATATATATATATATATATATATATCCGAAAACAAAATTACGATTTATTTAGAATAACCATAATTATCCATCATGCATAGTGTTTGATATTTTGACAAATTATATTATTAAAAATCCACAACGATTTAAATTATTTTTGTAATTGTTATTATACGATCTGTCGAATATAAATATATATTAAAACTTTGTCTACACCACAGCATTTCTGTGTGTGTATGTATACATTTTCTTGAATCTTTTTTCTTAATATTTTAGATTATTTTTACATTATGGAATTACATTATATAAATATATGAAGTGTACAAACAAATTTTTTTGTTGTTGTTTCAACGAACTTTGTAGAATTTTAATATATTCGTATATATTATAATTCATATTAACGCTACAATTATTTTATTTTAAAATTGTATGTATATTTATTTGTTTGCATACCTAAATACAAAAACGTGCGTATTTTATATAGGTATATTTATGTTACGCCATAAACACAACCAGCGAACCGGCAATGCCGGCATTTGTCACACGTGATTCGTTTAATAGCAGCTGTTTTAGGCGGCGTTTGTAAACTTATAACCGACAACTGTGCAATTCATTTTGTTTTTTTGACTATTACGTAGTCTATCAATAATGGAAAATTCAGTTGATTGTCGTTCACACCCAAACTTAAATTCTGAAGCATATAGGAATTTGACAGATCGTTCATCTGACAATAACAAACAGTTACAAGTAATATTAATAGACGAAGGTAAGATTGAGGTTATGAATTTTAAATTCAAATTCACATATTTTTGCATTATACGTTATTATCTCAAATTATTTTTCACTAATATATTATAATGAAGCGATTTCTTATTGAACATCTATATAGTTAATATGAAATATTATGTTAATTATTTAAGGTTATGATTAAAATCATTGAATTAAATTTTTAACTTTATTTACTAATCTATAATATAATTATAATATATACATATATATTTTTTTTGTAGAAATATTTTCATCTGTTATTAATATTAAAAATATATGTATGTTATAAAATATTTAAGTAAAAAGTATATGATTATAATAAAAGAAAAACATGTTGATTTTTTGCAGATGGAACCGTTTTTCTTGGTGCCAGTAATATGACTGATCGCTATTGGAATGGATCAATTTCAATATTTAAATCATTAGATATTAAAAGATCTGATCCATTATCATCATTAAAAACAGAAAGTGGTATTTCTGATGCAGTATCTTTAGGAAATAATAAATACATTATAGGTGAAGACAGTGGAATTATACAAATAACAGAATTAAAGGAAAATAATGAAACAAAAGCTCAGGAATTAAGTTTAATAGGATATGCCTTCCAACATGACAATAGTATTATGTCACTTTCAGTTTTCCATAGTAAAAAGTATTTTGCTAGTGGTGGAATGGATTTTAGGTATAATAGTTTATAATAGATAATAGAGAATTTTATTTGTTTAGAAGTATTTTATTATTATTATTTAAAATATATAATATAGTTGGCTCATCAAGTTAAATATAATCAATGTTTTATATATTTATTATTAAAAATGTAATACACATGTCGTAATTATTTTTCCTAAGAAAATATATATTCTTAAACCAAAATTTGTTAATTTTGATATTATTTTAAAGCATAAAACTTTGGAATACAGCAGAACTTAGTCTTACACATTCTTATGCGCCAGCTCATGTAGATGTAGTGTCTTGTGTTACAACACATCCAAGTAATGATAATGTATTTGCATCTTGTTGTTGGGATGGAGATGCTTTACTTTGGGATATCAGAAAACCAAAACATGCTAAAAGTAATTCCTACTTACATTTAAATATGTAGAATAGCAGTACTATTAATTGTCAATATAATATAAAACATTATTCTTATTATTTATAAATTGCAGGTATTTATAGAAATGATTGTGGGTTATCTGCCCTTGATTGGAGACCTGACAATGAAAACACACTTGCAATTGGACATCACAATGGTTTTGTTAAAATTATTGATATTCGAAATCCTGATGTAATATTATGGGAAAATCAAATATTCAAAAACAGAATACATAGAATAAATTATCATCATGAAAAGTAAGTTTTTTAATTTTTGCTAATTGTTAAAAATTTAATATTAATATAATAATTACTTTTTATATTTTAAACTTATTTTTATTTAATATAAGTAATATTAATATCCACAATTGCATTATTACAGATCACATCTAATAGCAGTCTGTTCTGATGATGTAGTAATAAAAGTAGTGGATAGCGATCAAGATTTTTCAATTGTTTTAGAAGATGATCTTCATACAGATTTTGTTCGCAGTTTAGCATGGCATAAAAATGAATTATTTTCTTGTTCCTGGGATGACACTATTCAAAGACGTTCTTTACCATTAACAGAATGAATAGTATATTTGTATTGACAAAAGAAATTTTTTTTCTATTTTTTTGTTATTCTGTATATTAAATTATAATCAATTAAATTGTTCTAGTTATTTTTCTTATCAAATAATTATGTATTTCATTCATTTTATTACAATCATAATCATATTAATTAACTTAATTGATCTCGCACTTTATGAAAGGCAGCGACTAATGAATTCAATTGAACATTTTCGTTACTTCCAGCAGCCACTCTTTTTTCAATTTCTGCCATTGCTATGATAAGAGTTATTATCATGTTTGATGAAAATTCAACTAAAACATAATACACTAGATTATACAAATTAAATTTAATATTTTATTCTAATAAATTAGTTGACTTGATACTAACTTTTATTTACTAATACATGTAATTCCGTTAAAATATCTTGTAGAGCTAAACCTTTTTGAATTTTTAGATCCTGAATTTCTAAATAATATATTAAGGAACAATTATTGTTGATTAAAATTAAGTTATTATCATTATAATTAAAAAAAGGATACTACAATAAGCTGATTGGTAATCATCATTCAATAGCCAATGCATTATATTTTTTATATCAATTGGTAATGGATGGCCAACGCATGTATATACTGTATTTTCATCAACATTTCCAAAAGCTAACCATGTGCTTTGTAAAATATTTAGAACTCGTCTCATATCTCCTCCACTTAAAGTTAAAAGAGCTTGCTTTCCATCTTCGGATACAATTAAACTATAACATTAATGCATAAATCAGTTTTACAAAAGCAATTAATAAAAATGTTATTTTAATAATAATTTTTTCCAAATGTATACATATTTAGTTTTCCATTATACATTTTATTTCTATAAGTTAATAATACAAATTATTTACATTAGTATTTATTCAAACTTTAATTCATATTAATTTTAAAACCTTACTTTTCTTCTTTAATTACATGTTCTAAACGTGGAAGTATCTGTTTTTGGTTAAGTGGTCCAAATCTAAATTTTGTACATCTAGATTGCAATGCAGGAATAATCTTGCTAAGATAATTACAAATTATACAAAAACGTACATTGTCTGTATATTTTTCAATAACTGGAATAAGAAAAAGTATTATGAACATCTTTCCTAATATATGAACAAAATTAGTTTACAGTGTTCTCTTACTTTTATGATAATATAAAAATTAATGTCAATGTAATAAAATTTACTAATCTATATAATTAATTATAAAAATAATAGTAAGACAGTGATGCATAAATGATGTCTCATATTTAAAAAGTATTAAAGTTTATGTTATTTGAAAGAATTTAAAAATGATCAAACTAATATTTATTAAATTTCAATATTAACATAACAAGTTCTTTATACATTGGTAACATATATCATATATATGTCATAAATATTCAATATTAATAAGGAAAAATAAACTTGTCCTGGTAAATTTATATTAAATTAATTAAATAATATTGTTTAAAATAAACAAAATATAAACATACTTCTTCTAAGAGCATTTTGTGCATCATTTGTCATTGCATCAGCTTCATCTAAAATTATTAGCTTAAATCCATTTCCATACATCGTTCCAGTACTAGCAAAACTTAATATTTGTCCTCTGACAATTCCTATACCACGATCATCTGATGCATTTAATTCTAAAACCTAATTTGTTGAACATGAAAGTAATGTATAAATTGTAATATTTTAAACAAATTAAATATATACTAATTTACCATTGAATTAAGTTGTGTAGGCGTATATAATTTTTTAGCACAAGCAAGTATTGTACTTGTTTTGCCAGTACCTGGTGGTCCATAAAGAAGTAAATGGGGCAACTGATCCTCATTAATAAATTTATTTACTAAAATTAAAATTTTAAATAACTAATAACTAATATTATGTTTAAGAAGGAAAAGGACACATTTATAAATGTAACCTACTTGTTTTGATAATTTCTTCATGAGATATAAGATCATCTAATTTATTTGGACGATATTTTTCTACCCTAATAAAATTTAATATACATTTTATTAAATATTATTACAAATATATTTTAAATATTATAATATTTTAAAATTAAATTAACTTTAAAAAGAAAATTTATTACCAGGGTAAATTAGCCACTTTTTGTGTACTTGCAACCATTTTTAACGTTTTAATTATGTTGTTTGTTACTTTTAGTAGTTTTAAGTCCTTTGTACACTGATAATAAATGTTTGAATTACAATAATAAGACTTCACTTAACAGTTAACACCATTATAAGCAATTATAAGAATGAAAACTAAAGGTTAGAATAGCGCCAAAATTTTGAATACTGATTTAATATTACTCTATCTTTCTTAGTTATTTACAATAAGAAGAGATAGCTCAAGTGAAAAAGGAGGTTAGAATTATTATATATAGGTGGCGTCTGACAACTTTGAGTGAGACTATTTTATATAAAGAAATGTAAACATTTCAAATCAGTTCAATCAGTCTGAATCAGTTAATATTTATTAGTACTATTTATGGCATAGGGGATGAATTACATGCCGAATAAGAAACAAATAATTTGTATTGTGTGTACATTTAAAATTGAAAATGTTTATGACATATGAAACTTTTGAACTGGTTTTAGAGAATGTTTCAGTATTAAATCAGCAATCTGTGAGAAAGGTATATTTATCTATACTTTAATTTTATTTGTGAATTATGTTAAATGTATATATATTAAGTATATTAATTATACTTTATTTACATTACATATTATACTTATTTATTGTAATGTAAATAAATTCTTATTTACTACAAACAGGCATTTGTTAGTGAAAGCGAGGATAAAATAAATTCTGATTATATTGAAATATTGAATAATAAAACCAGAAGTAATGATCCTGGAAATGAAAATTGGAACCGAATTTATTATATTGCTCATAAAATACTATTATTGGTAACTATGATTTATATGTATAATTTCAAAATATGTAATATAAAATAAGGTTTAGGAAATATTTAGTCACACACATGCATATGAAAAAGTCATGAATTCATAGAATTCAATATTTAAATAAAATTTAATAAATTAAAGTATAAAAGAATTAACATCTTATGTATTTGTATTATGAAATCTTTATCATGAATCTGTAAGGAAGTATAAATACTTTTTAATAATTTTATAATTGAACTTATCTTTATATATAATTTGAATTAGACATTTTTAATTAGTTATATTAATATTAATACCAAATGAAATTAATATTATAGGAAATTGAAAGCCTAAATGCAGAAAAGAAAGTTGATGCAAAGTCAAAATTACCAGAATTTGCAATAAAGTTTTTCCAACAAATTATAAATTTTGCTTTGCCTTTACTAAAGACAAACAAACTTATTAAACATGTTTCTCAAGTTCTATATGATATTAGATATAAACGAATTAGACCTGTTTATTTATCAACATTAATATATCAAATTTTCAACAATGAAAACCATGTACTAAATATAACATTACCAGAGTGGCAGTCTTTGTTAGAAAAATGTATAGATTCATTTCAAGAAGAACAAAATGATTATCATAGACTTGATTATATTTATGCACTTCAATGTATTATTAAATTTGGGTGTAAGAATACTACTTTAATTAAAGATACAAATACCCAATTGCCATTTTTAGGTAAGAAAAATATAAGATTAAAATGACAATTATTAATGAATATAGTTAAATATAATATTACATGTATGTATAATTACAAATCTAATTATAAATATATTTTATTTTTGTGATAATCAGATTAATAACTTTCTCTAATAATATACCCTTATTTCAGTAAATCTCTTAAGAAAATTTCGAGAACAAAATGACAAATTTGCAAAAGCTATTTTCCATTTAACTTTAATTGTTTGTCAGTCTCTGAGTTTTGAATACAGATTAGAACTGTGCAAATTTGGAGAAATTGTTTTACCCAACTTAATTAATATTAATTATATAAATACTGAAGATGGGGATATTTATGATTTATTTTTAATATTGATTCGAGTACATCATCCAATAGCAGTTCAATCTTATCAAGATGCAGTTCACATTTTTGATGAACCTAATTGGTGGAGAATACTAAATGAGTTAAGAGCTCTTATTTTTGAAAGGTGTAAACATCAAGAAATAGAATCTTTAATAAAACTTACTTGCGAAGGTATAATTAAAAGTTAAATTTCATTGCATGTTCTATGTCTCTATTAACATAATGTTTGGGCTAATATTTAAAAAAAATCTATATGTTTCTTTTTCAGTTATAACAATAACATCAAATGGTTTTGAAATTTCGAATACCGAAGAATATGTTCCAACAGCTATGAACAATTTGCAAATATTTGCAAATATGGCAGTTGAAACAGCTTCTCAAAGAACTGAAGATAATTGTGCATTTGTTTTAATTTTAATAAATATACTAAAAAAGTATCCTAGTTGTATGAAATCTGTGGACTTTATTCCTATTCTTGCAGAAGTAACAAAGGCATTACGATTACCTTATAATGTAAAAACGTATTCTTATTTCATTCGTTTGGCAGTGGTTTTAATGGATTTAGAAAAAGATTTATTTCCGAATAAAAATTGTGAGGAAGCAGACATTTATTGGAATCAAATTTGGGATGAGTGGCCAAAAGTATTCGTCGAAATGTACGAATCATATTAATTTCTTTAATCTATTACATTATATACTAATTTTGATTTTATGAATTCTTTTTAGAAATGTAATACCTGATTATCTTAAAATGGATTATTATGAACTTATGTATCGATTTATTGTGTATGCACATCTATATGATCCATCAAAATTTTTGATGCATTACCAAACTGAAATTACTGAATGGTCTCCCATTACTGTAAGCGCTTTATTATTATTCTGTCAGCATTTTCCTATAGGTTGTATGGAAAATTTAGGACAATCGGGAAGTCAAGAAATGGAAATGTTCAGCATTCATTGGGAATTAATTAATTGGACTCTCTTTGTACCATGGGAAAAACTAGATAACAATTTTCCAGTCAAAGATTTAAGTGAATTGGTTATATGCTTGACATTGAAAAGTTTTCAAAAAAGACTTAACAATGACTGCTTATTTTTAGAAAAAGCACAAAGGTAAATTTAAATGTCAGTTTATACTTTACTTTTAAAAAAATTAAAATAAATTTATTTAATAGAAAATTATTATTTTTATAACCATATTATAAAATGTAATGTGTAATAATGTCTATAGGTCTAGAAATAATTCTGATGTAAATGAAGATATTGAAAAATGTTACATATCACTTTTAACTCCAATTCAATGTGAAAACAAAGTAAACAAAGAATTTAAAATTAATGCACACCGGTTGCCGTTTGATAAACAGAATTATAAACAATTAGACAGTTTAAATGCTAAGTTTTTAAAACTTACGAGTGAAAAAGATAATATAAAAAAGCTAATTCTAAAAACAGCTTTAATTATTAGATATACTTCAGACTTGATTGACCATAACGCATTAAATGAAAAGGAACTAAATCAGTTCATTCGTAAAATTCAGGTTAATATGAAACAGTTATTATGTTATTAAATTATTAAAATAAATAAGTTATTGTAGTATTTATTATATTCTATTAATTATTACATACTTTATTACAGTTATCTCTGGAAAGTATTATTCAACAAATGTCTAGTGCATTATTTGAAAAAGAAATTTACAAATTTAGCAACGTTAGTGTTGGCATACAATTTTATGCTAATATTTTACGTTTAATGTTTGAAGCAGCGTCTTCAAAAAAGATAGCTATAATCATAATTGATAGTATAAATGAAGAATTTATACAATTAATTCGCAAACTATTATTGCTAGAAATAAAGTTAGAAAATGATAAAATTAAAACACATATTTGTATTTCTGAATTAGAATTAAGCTTTGGTTGTTTAGAATGTGAATTAGAAATTACAGAATGTCAAAAAAATGTAATTAAACATCATTTAAATGTTGATCAATATGATTTTTCAAAAGATTTTCTTAAAATCAAAGTTATTTGTAATACTCTAATTGATAAAAATATACAATATATAGGACGGTAAGC
Source organism: Psilanteris sp. ZL-2020 (assembly GCA_022817085.1). NCBI lineage: Eukaryota > Metazoa > Arthropoda > Insecta > Hymenoptera > Scelionidae > Psilanteris > Psilanteris sp. ZL-2020. The sequence goes on from JABFQC010004229.1 coordinate 9,810, forward strand.
ATATCATAAAATAATATATAATATAAATACTATATTAGATTTATACTTAACTTAGTGATTAAACTTTATTTCTGTGTTTTCTTTTTTAGAGAAATTATTAATGAAATGATATACTTATGCATACAATTATACAAATTTTCATTTAAAAAATTTGATGTAGTTTATTGGTTGTTGACAATACTACCAAAATTGTATTATGAATCTAAAAGTATAAATGCAAGTGCAAATGATGTAATTCAATTATTATTTTCTGTTCATACCAAAATTGAAGAAAAATATTATGGGCTTGATATACATTTACAATTTACTAAAATGCTTTATAATATTTTAAAACTTGAACCTGAGTTAATGTTGTTATCAACTAATGAAACTTGCATTCAAACGTAAGTTAAGTTAGGTTATTGAAAATTATTAGGTTTTTATCAAGTTTAGCCACGAATTTATTATTTTTCGTATATAGTGTGCTAACTGAACAAATTTGACCGAATTGACTAACGTTACTAATTAGCAATGTTAAATAATTAGGTCAAATGAATTATTCTAAACATTAAAATTATGATTTTATCGTCTAGTATGTATGATTTTCAGACTAGAGACGATAGAGTCGTAAAAGCTTATGGTTAGAATTCATCACAACATCTTATATGGATTAGACTTTATTAATGCATTTTTTTTATAAATGCATGATCCATCGACATTGAGTAGTTTATTGAATTAAATCAATTTTGAATTGAATCAAAGTAACTTTTGTCATAATATAATCAATTGTTTGTTTGTATACTAAAGGAATAGCTCATTTGAAGCCATGGTATTGGAATATTTTAGAAGTCCTTTCTATTGTGTTCGTTTTCAAATATCTCAAGTATTATTTTACATATTTAGTTGTAAAAAAATAAAATATAACTGGAAAGTAAAATTCTTTGAACAATTAAAATCTATTGTACTATGGTTACTAAATATTCCAAATGATGTAAAATCCGTCGAAAGAATTCCGAGGATAGCTAGTGCTACTTGTATTATAAGCATACCTATTACACATAGTAGTTACTTTCGCAATGAAGCGGTTAACATTTTACTTTGCTTACAGGTATAATCAATTGTTTACTTATACTATTAAATTCTCTTTATCATATTATATAATTTTATAAAATTTAATTTAATATCAGTTAAAATAATACAAATTTAAATATTTTTTCATTTACAGGTTGAAAAAAATGTTAACGAAAAAAATATATTAAAAATTCTTAATATTGCATCGTGTGAAAAAAGTGGACATCTTTTACTGGAAAACTGTTTAACATATTTTTTAAATCGATGGCTATCAAACTCAAATAAAACTTTAAAAAATTTTCCTTTTTCCATGTTATCATGTTCTTCTGAAGTCGAATTTTATAAAAAATATCTAAAAGAAGTATTTTCAATCGTTATTATGACTTCTAGTTTAGAAGATAGTGTACAGTTTTGTCGAGCAATAAATGTTAAATTCTCACAAGCATTATTAAATTGTTTTATTGAAATACTGCCTTGGTTAATTATGAAGAAAGAAACAAGTCACGTAGCAATGCAACTATATTCGAATTCATTAGGCCCTGAAGCAGATGACAGTCTAAGAGAATCTTTAAAACAAAATATTAGTAGTGTAATATTAAAAATAACCGAAAAGCTACACGACAATGAAGATTTTGAGGCAATTTTCAAGATTAAAATGATTGCTTCTGAAAATAATCATTTTGAAATGGATATTGAACAATGGAAACATTGTATAATTCAATTTATCAAATTTATATTGAAAATAAATGATTCAATAGATGAATTTTTTATTTTAAAAGTTCCTAATGATCTTATAAAGGTAATTTTTTTATATTATAAAAGATATAATAATTTACTTTAATATTTTAATTAAATTTCTCTTCATTTATCAGAACGTTATTTTTATGTTTGCGTTAATTTTTATACATTATTGACCAGTACAAAAGAATTAGGTGATAATTTAATATACAATATATAATTATGCAAATATTTTAAATCGTATTAAAAATATTATAATCTTTTTAATAATTATTATTTATAAGCAAATTTAAAAGTACAATAAAGTTAAATCTGAAGCACTTTTCTTAAAAATAAAAAAATTAAATTATAACATAATTTTTAATTTGATACAATTATTTGTTAATAATATTAGAAAATTCTGTTCTTTGTTTTCAGATTCTAGTACAATTAATAAAAAGGATAAATTGTCACAGTCAACAATATATTGAAGAAAAATTGAAATGTTTATATCAGTATTCAAATTTCTCTTATTTTATAATGCAAAATATAACAAATCCTATGTACAACCATTTATCCACTTTTTTTGTACACGTAACTTGTTTTGATCTTCTAAATATCTTGGATCATGAGTATGTTTGCATTGCTGAATGTGCGTGCAGATATCTTGATCATTTTCTGCGATTAGTTACTCCAAAATTACCCAATATAATTAGTCAAATATATTCATATTTAATAAAAGGTCTCGTTAAATTAGCTGAGAGACAAAGTGAAAATAATGATGCTATGAAAACACTAAGGTATCTTATAGTAAATCAGCAAGATACTTTTAGTGAACAAATTGGAAAATTGGTTTCATTTCCTGACAAAGAAAACTTTGCGGAATTTACAACAATCAGAGACAAATTAAGAAATAGTTTCAGTTTAAAATATGAAATAACATTGTTTCTAGAAGATAATAATGGGATTTTTTATAAGGATAGTACGGAAGCAATTAATCATTTAATACAAGAAATTAAAAAAAGGAGACGAGAAATTTTCTTAATACAGGTTAGTTAATATTTAGGTAGTCAGTATTTTGAAAAATATAATTTACTAAAGTATTGAATTTTTTAGGATATCAAAGTTCATGCAAATGGTCATGTTTTATTTAAACACAACATGATTGAGCTTCTAATAATCAGGTATGAGTAATGATATATTTATATAATAATAATAATTATAATTACAAAATATGTAAATTATATGTTATAAAATAAAAATAACAATAAACAAATACAAATGTATTTTAAAATTAGGAAATATTTTTATGAATAATAGTTCTTAAACAATATATTGACATTCTTAAAT
>JABFQC010004230.1:0-12924 GCA_022817085.1 Psilanteris sp. ZL-2020
ATTTCTTAAAAAAAGTGAAGATTTGTATTTAAATATTGACGTGGGAACACAAGTCGTTTGTGAGGTGGCTAAAAAACGACTTGTGTTGCCACATCTACAATTTTATTTAAAAATTAAATTTTATGAGGTAAAATTAATCTCCCATATTAAAAAAATAATATGATTTATTCACAAGTTATATGTAATTTATTATGTATTTTTTTGATGGAAAACACTAACACCGTTGCAATAGACTTGGAGAACCCCCTTAAGCAAAACTTATGGTAATAAAGAAATTTATATTTCAGATATTGATACTTTCATTAAAAGTAAAATTCCTACAATGAATGTTACCAGAATGAGATTTTCACATGTTGTATGGATTGTTAAAATGTGTTTTAGTGCAAATATACACACCCCCATACAGTGTTACAGTGTTGCCATCACACAAGTTCAGTATTGGCAACCAATACTCTGTTAGTTAGATTTCAATGCTGATTCAGCATTGTTATTAATACTGTTGACATATTTTAACAAACGTATTCATTGATGTATTAATGTATACTATACTATGACAATATACTATTGTAAAGTGATTTAGAACTTGAATAATTCAATATTTAAATTAAATGTAGACCTTTCCCCTACAGAAATGCAACGTTTCTGCAACGTTACACTGCAACGTTGCGGAAACGTTGCAACAACGTTGCAGCAACTTTGGAACATAATTTATAAAAAGTCTCTTTTCGAAAGTGTCATTGAAATATGTTTAAACAGTATGTGTTGACGAAGATGCTACTAGTCTAGTGGTTAAGTGTTTGGGTTGTAGATATGATTTTACAATATGACGGGGTTCAAATCTTCGTTACTGCATTTTTTCGAAATTAATAATTTTTATTTGTAAAATATATATGTTATATTTTTTTTAATTTCCCAGACTTGTAATGTTGCTGCAACGTTACAGCAACATTAATATAGTAGGATATTGAAACGTTGTTATAGGGGTTTTTTGTTATAAATATCATATATGTTTTATGTTATATATTACTTTTAAATGTTTAAAAATATATTTTTAAATTTTTATTAGTTTACTAATTTATAATGAATGTAAATAATTATATTATATATATTTATAATTATCTTTTTATAAAATTATATATAGTTAATTAAAAATGAATAGCAGATTATGGAAATGTAAAATAATTTAAAATTTATACAAAATTATAAAAATAATTTTGTATATATATAATAGTGAACTTTTCAAACACGCGCAAACATATGCAACGGCTTGAAGGTAGGTTTAAAAGCAGTCAGTATTATAAATCTTACTGATTCAGCATTGAATTCAATTCACCAACCGTAGTAGTATGCTTGTATTGAGTAATCTAACTGCGGCAGTAGTTTTTTTTCCCCGTGTATATTAAGGCAAATTTCTATGTAACTTAGAGTTTACTTTAAGTACAGCAAACATTTATGCATCTTTGTCAAATTTATCGTCATATATATTTTTATCTTTTACTAATACAGTGATTTCAGTAGTACATATTTAAAGTAAATTCTGGAATGCCAGAGACTGTTTTAAGTCAATAAAAACAATACAATCATAGAATTTGATCAGTCGATTAGTACAGAATTTTAATGTAATATAATAAATATATTATTTTGTCTTTACTCAGCATTAATTAGTATGCTCAAATCTCGAAATAATCAAAAAATTATTGATGACGGTGATTTTTAGAAAAGAATAAATTACATTGCCCTTTGTGTTAATATATATACTTCTGTACTTTTAAAAACCAATATCGCGAAAAATTGTTGGTTACTCTCAAGAAATAAATAACAAATATTTTATTTTAAATTGTAAGTACAATGTTATGAATATGTGGCATTTGGGACAATATAATATCATTAATATATTTATATAAAAAATGTTACAAGTATCTATTCAATTGTTAATATCTTTATTTAATTACTTAGAATAATTATGCCTTGCATTAAAAAAATAAAAATTAAAATATAACTAGTCAAATTATTTGTAAATAAATTAATTTCAAATAATTCGCAAGTATTATATAAATAACTGAATGTTATTGTCAAAGGAGACTCAACTAATGCCTCTTGGCCACTAAGGACAACAACATTAAATTGAATATAAGAAAATATTGATTTAAAAACAAAGCTTGTATGTATATACAAAATATATATTATTTTGATTACATATTGTAATATTTAGCTAATAATTGTAATATTCAGTAATAATAATTATGAAGATTATATATATATCTCTATGTATATTTTTGCATTGTTTGTGTTTATTGTTATTTGTCATAATTTGATAATTTTATTATCATTTTGTAACATTAAAAGAATATAATAAAATATATAATTTACGGTTATTGCATAAGCATATATAGTTTATTAAATTATAACATTTTTATTTTAAATTCATTTGTTTTGCTTGACTAAGCATTTATTATTTATTTGTTCAGCCATTACATGTGGAGATTAAAATGTTTTCAAATACATAATAAATACCTCATCAGCATTGTAATTAAAATAATTTATTTTATTATAATTAATAATTGAATGATATTTATATAACTATTAAGATATAACATACATGCATTGCAATTTTTATAAAGAGATAGAAATAGTTATTTTTAAAGTTATTATAAAATAATTTCATTGCATCAAATAATTTAAATTGTTCTTAAATTTTTTTTATAGAACTGAATATTTTTTCATTCTAAAAAGTTGATCCTCATATACAAATAAATAAATCAAAACATTAGAAAGATAAATATTATTTTTTTGTATTTTTAAAATACAGTTTGGTTATATAATTTTTCTTTTACCATTTTTTCTTTTAAATAATGTAAAGGTAAGCTTTTTTTATATCATTATTTATTTTACCATTAAATAATATGAGCATTATTATAAATAGTGTGCATTGAATTTCTTTTTTTAATATTTATCAAATGTTTTAATAAGTTTATTTCAAAAAATTATGTTTTTTCATACTAAACAAACTAATTAAAATCATAGAAATTAATTATATGTGCACGTAATATAATTAGTAATAAAAAAACTATATGTAATAACTTTGAACTAATATGTATAACTATATGTAAATTATATGTTACTAATATTTAAACTTGAAAATTTGGTTAAAATTTGCATCACATTTTTTATAGTATATTGTACTATAAATAGATAAAAATAAATTCTAAGAATGTAAGAAATGTATGTCATCTTATAAACTAAGTTGTTGATTTTGTTGTATGCGTTTTCTCTATATAAACCATTGGAATTCTTATCTTAGAAAGTAAAGAATGAAATATTTATTAAAAACTATAACTGAAAATAATATTTTATATAATGAAAATGAAAAACAATGAATTTTGTTTTATTTGAAAACATTTTATCATAATATAATCAATTATAAACATCATGTATAAAATAAAATATTAATATTTGTTTTAGAACAATGTCAGAAAAATCACCAATAAATATTTTACAAGAATATTACACAAAAAAATTATTATCACCTGTTTATACTATATTCACAACCCGTGGTGGGACACATGATAACATTTTTTCTTGCACTGTACATTGTGACAATCAGTTTGGTAAAGGGGTTGCTGCAAATAAAAAAGATGCCAAACGATTAGCAGCTGAAGATTTAATATCAAAACTTATTGAGATGAAAGAATTAAAAATATATACAGGATTAAATGAAAACATAAGCCCTTCTTCTATCCCATCTACTAGTGATATAAACTTATTACAAGTATGATTAATTATAATAGTATAATATAATTAATATAAATAACAGGCAGTGTCTACACAGAGCGTAACGGAGATATAATGAAGATACAACAGAGATATTAGAGGATATATAACACCAATTTAAGGGATACATAACAACCGATGACAGAGATATAAAGAAATATTTAGTGACAAATCAGATATACACATTATATCACTGTATAACATTGGTACTTTAAATAATTATTAGATCTGTTGCTAAATCTCCGTTATAATTCCGTAATCATTGCTTTATATAACCAAATTTTAATATTACTGTCTTTAACCTGCAAAGAATAATTATAAATCATTTACACGGTGTTTACTTAAATTTTATATAAACGTGGCTATCAGGGTTTTTAATAAAAGGATTTGTCTTTAATAGAGTTGTTATAAATTATATATATTAAATTAGCAGAAATAAATAGGTATAAATGATTAAAATAAATAGATAACATAGCATGATTTTATCATTGTTCAATTGAAGTGATAAAGATACACTTAATAAATAAAAAAAATATTTTAGTTTTTAAAACTATTTCATTATAATGCAAATTTATAATTTTGCTATTATTTTATATCACACTAGTTGACACGTTTTATATATTATAATTTTTATTATATATTGAGTATAATATATAAACTTAAAAATGTGGAAATAGCTCATTTTAAATTATTAAAGTACTAAAAATTATAATAATTATAATGTATATAACAATAATGAATTGTCTATAAATTAAATTTTGTTCTTCGAAATTTTATTGTGCTATCTAAATATTTTGTGGGTCTCCCTACGACTTCAATCTTTTCAGAAAAATTGTATGAATATTCTCATTTTTTTTCTTATTTAAGCTTAGATTCGTAAAAATATAGTTCAGTTAATTAACAAAAATTAAACAAAAAAAATGTTAATTATTAGGCAATTTGTGATTATATACATTATAATTATTATAATTTTTAGTATTTTAATAATTTAAAATTATCTATTACCATATTTGTAAGTTTATGTATTATACTCAATATATAATAAAAAATATTGTTTTTTTTTCTTTCTGATATTATGTAAATATTGCTATTATGTTAAATAATGTAATAAAAATTATGATATATAAAACGTGTCGACTAATATGATAAAAAAATAATAGTAAAATTATAAATTATATTATAATAAAATGGTTTTAAAAATTAAAAACATGTTTATTATTTATTAATTGTATGTTTATTACATCAATTAGACAATGATAAAAAATAAAATTGCTGTTTCCTATTTATTTTAAACATTTTTACCTACTTATTCTTGTTAATTTAATATTATATATAATTAAATAAAAAAAAACTAAATTAATATATATATTTAAAACAACTCTATATAAACAAATCCATTTAATAAAAAGAGTTTGTTTTTAATCAATACAGTAAAAAAATTTTAATTTTATTTATAAAAAATTAATAATATATAAGTTAAAAAATAAAAATAAAATATACTTTATAGTTAATACTTATTAATTTATTAATAATTATTTTTGTTTATTATAGTCTTTTAATTTTTTATGTTTAATTGATATGTTTTAATATTATAGATTAATCAATTTAATGATTATTTTAATTGATTTAAATTTTCCACCAATACAAGTTTATTGGCTAATTTGCGATCAATGATTTTATAAGTATAAAAAAAAATAAAAAAACTAAATAACATGTTTATGTAGATATATTTCAGAAATATTAATTATTCTTCGCAGGTTAAAGACGGTTATTTAAAATTCAGTAAAATAAAGCAATAAGTATGGGAGATATAGCAACAGATCTAGTAATTATTTAAAGTACCAAAGTTATACAGTAATATAATCGACGTTTTGTATATCCGTTTTGTCACTAAATATTTCTTTATATCTCCGTCATCCGTTCTTATCTCTTAAATTGGTGTTATATATCCCCTAATATCTGTTATATTTCAGTTATATCTCCGTTACGGGGAAAATCATTAAACATCTTAAAATACATTAATATATTTTAATTGTTTTTTTTTTTTTTTAATTTCATTATTTCTTTTTACAGAATAGTAATAATCAAGAATGTATTAAAATTTCATCCAATATTCCTGTTATATCAAATAGCTATATAAACTCGTTACAAGTAAGCTGAATCCAATAAAAGATAAAAAATTGGAGATAATAATTAAAGATCTTGGGTATCTAATTATTAATTTCTTGTAGGAACTATGCACCAAGAACAATTTTAAATTTCCAGAATATTCTTATGACAGCTTTGGTCCACCTCACAAGTTAACGTTCATCACAAAATGCAAGGTAGGGAGTTTAGTATTGGAAGCATCTGATGAGACGAAAAAGAAATCCAAGCATCAAGTGGCTAAGAAGATGTATTGTCATTTGACAGGTAATTATCAGTATGCATAGTATTAACGAACTTATACGGGTGAAATAATTTATGAAATTGTCATTATAATTATAAAGTAACTTATAAAAGTCATATACTTAGGTTTAGTTTGTTGTAAAAATGCTTTTCATATTAAATTTATTAATAAATAATGTAATTTAATAATAAAATGAATTTAAAGTTGTCAAGTATAGTAATGAATTTAAAATGTATCAAATTCTTTGTTAAACTTGAACTATTCACTGTTTTTAAAACACTAGTTAGTTGCACTTTGTTATTAATCACAAAAATAAAACGAGAAAAACTAAATGTAAAAGTAAATAAAAAACCATAAAAACAAATTACAATTTGAAGTTTCGGTCCTCAATGCGGGACCCTCTTCAAAAAAACTACTTGTTTTCCTCAATGGGTAAAACGTGTCAATGGTAACATTCTGTAAAATTATTTTCTGTTTATTGTTTATTATTTCAATTTTTCCAGAAGTGGAGTATAGATGTCATTTAGTTTACTGGTATTATTTTGTAAGTTTAAAGTCCATTTACTAGATTTTATAATAGCATTTCAGAAATCATTCGTTTATAATAGTTTCTTTATCTAGAATTTTACCCTTTCTTAGTTTATTGTATGTTTCCTTTCTAAAATATGTTTTGTAATGCAGTTGAAATTTCCATCAGGATTATTTATGTTCTTTTAGTGTTTCTTAATTCTTGTCTGCAAATTTTTCTTGGTTGTATATATATAATTATATTTGCAATAATTCTAACATTTTATATTGTATACGGTATCTGTTTGCATGTGTGATGGAATTTCGTCTTTGCCGTTTTAATGATATTTTTTAAATGACTATTAGATTTGAAAATGGTGTTAATGTTATTTAGTTTTAAAATGGAAATAAATTTGTTTAAATATAGTTTAAAACTATTCTGTACTTCTAATCTGTGTTTTTGGGTGGTGGATTATTGTTGTTATGGATTGTATATTGTTTTTTCGAGATATATTTATTTATGAACTGTCTAGGATAACTATTTTCTTTGAATATTGATTTCATGATTTCTAAGTTCTTTTTGTGGAACTATTTATCTGCCAGAATGATTGCTTTGTCTACCAAATTATATACTGTACTAATTTTTGATGAGATGCGTGTTAAGATTTGAAATTTAAAATTCGTCTTGAGTAACTGGGTTTTCTATACCAATCTGTTTTTAGTCCTTTTTCATTGTGTATAATTTTTATATAAAGAAAATTGATTACATTATTTTTTTCTATTTCATGTGTAAATTTTATATTTGTATTTTGGTTGAAAATCTTTAATTTCTATAATTTAGTCGTGTGGTAATGTTAAAATTATGTCATTAACGTGTCTAAAACTCAGTAAGACTTTCAAAGTTAATTGTTTAATATATTATTTTTCCAAATCCTGGATAACAAAATCACAAAAAAAAAAGGACTGATTCCATTGGCATGCCTAAAAATTTGGTGGTAAAATTAGTGTTTTAAAAATAGTGAATAGTTCAAGTTTAAAATAGAATTTGGTCAATTTTAAATTCATTACCATAAAGTTATATAATTATATGATAAAATGTTTAAATTAATTAAATTTTTTTTTTTAATTTATTATTATAAATTTTAATATACAAATAATAATTAATAATTGTATGATATGTAAAACTATCCTTGAGAAATATATAAATCTTCATAACTTAAAATATTATAAATTAGTTTTAAATTTTATACTTTGCTCAAAACTTGTTCCTTATATTTATAATTCAACAATTAAATAATCTTTAAAGATCAGAGGAACTAATACTTATGTATTTCTTTGTTTTGATATTATTTTATTTATAATTATTAATTAATACATTTTATTAACAATTATTTTTATTTTCATTTACAAATTGCTGACGTTTCGTCGAACAAATATCGACCTCTTCAGAGCTACAATCATCATACATTTGTTATAATAAATATTCATTCACACTCATATATAAATATTACAAATACTTTGACGGATATATATTTAAATTTTAAATTTACCTTTTTACTGTAAAATTGAGTTCATTTTATTTTTAACTATATTACATTTTTGATTGTCATAAAATAGCCCAAAAATGTTTTGTTTGTCAATGAATAAAATATGTTAATAATAACTAGTAATATAATAAAATTATATTTTGTCATCTTCTTTAATAAAGCTTGTCATTTAAACTCAATGTTAAAGTAATACTGTACAAGGGATTCAAATAATAATGTTGTTTTGCTATAATGTATTTGAATACATAGATAAAGTAGTTTTCTGTGTTAACTTATGATCAGAAAAGGTTGTGGTATATTAGACTTAAACCCTCAACATCAGACTTCTCATTCATAGAATTTTTATATTTAATAATGTTAATCTTTTCTCTTACTGATCTTTTTTTGTAATTTGATTCTTCTCAAATAATTGTTGATTTCTCATAATTAATTGTGTGATCATTCTCAATTCTATGTTTTGTTAGACAAGTGTGATTTTTACGGTTTAATTTTATATTCATTTAAAAAACGAGTATATGAACATAAATATAAAAATTGTTAATAAAATGTATTAATTAACAATTATAAATAAAATAATATCAAAACAAAGAAATACATAAATATTAATTCCTCTGGTCTTTAAAGATTATTTAATTATTGAATTATGAATTAGTAAAATTTATGCATAAAAAGTGTTTATAATTATAAAAATATTTTTATTTTACTCTTTATATTAAATATATATATATATATTATTCCACATTATATTTAGTAATTGAAAATATTAAAAAAATTAATTAAAATAATATACACAAAATAATGGAACAATTTGTCAGTTGCGGCGAATAGAAATGAATAAATATAAAATAAAAATAAATTTTACAATTCCACAGACACTAACATTGATAAGGTGGATAAAGGACCTATAAATGCTATTAACGAAAGTAATGTTCAGCTTGAAAGAGATTTGAAACAATCTGGTCTTGTAATTGAAAATTTGACTATAGACGAGTATTCGTCTGAAAAAATTCAGAACTTATATAAACAACTGTCAAATGAGACGAAAATAACTGTAGCAAATTCAGATCAAACGATAGCTAATAGTCATTATATGTTTCACAACAAATATAGCAAAGAACAACGTAAACAAGCCTACGATGAATTGTTATTGCTCCATGGGATATTGGAAGGAACAGATGTTGATTTACAGCAAGTTGAAGATAAGTTTAATTATACTTTGGGCTTATTAGATATCAAATCTGAATGTCGTAACATGTCTAAAATAAAAACTAAAAGTGCAAATGTCGTCCTGATAGGTATAATATTAAAAACGTGTCCTATTTTAACTCAAGTGAGCTGGGGTAATATATACTCGTCAGCTAAAATTAATGCCATTAAAGGTATGGTTGAAATGCTTCGTGAACTCATAATATGAACATCTTTACAATTACAAGCATTATTATAAAAAGTATTATTGTATGTTACCCTAAACAAATGCATTTATTAATGTTTGTAATGCAGCGATAATTTTAAATTGTATTTAAATTTACATAAAATATTTCTATAACCAACAAAGTACATTAGTTGACAATGCGTTCTATATGATTAATTCGATTATTATTGTGTTTATAAGTGGATGTTTTTTTTGTTAATGATTGTTTATATTAGTGGAGACGAATGATGATTATTTTTAAATTGTAAGTATTTTACAGATGTTTAAATTATCAATTTTGTTCATTGATCAAATAAAAAATATGATACAGTTAAATGCATTTGATTAATCTTTAATTTATGCTAAATTAGCAGACATACTTTTATTAGGTCTTAAATTTTTGCTTATATCAGTTAGTTTTTATAAGATATTTTGGCGCCAAAGCTATTGCATAGTCGACTGGATGTTCTTGTTTTTCAATAGCAATTGATTCAGTTAAGGGAACATGACATCCCCTCGAGTAATTTATTTAATGTAAACGTCTTATCCGGTTAGCATGACATGCTTCATCCAGGTATTTAAGAAGCTGCTATTATCTTTACCTTGCACAAACAACTTCTGAACACGATTGTAGGAAGGTGTATTTTATGGTAAGTACAGTGATAAATTGTGCACAAGTTTGAACGAAAATTAATAATTTTTTATATTCATATTATTTTAATAAAATGTTTCTAGTTGAGTTTTCAGCGACGGACTTCTAACTTATTTCTTACCATATATTAACAATTTATTGTATTAATTAAAAAACATTTTCTATAAGTAAATTAATGTGTTTTTATAGCAGTTTGAACACTATTTAAAGGATTAACCGAGGGACATTTGATTTGTTTGCGGCTTTATTAACATTTCTTATTTGCTATTATATAAACACTTGGGGTCTATTCTTCACCGCGATGTACGTCGTGCGTCGCGACGTACGATGAACGTGAAAAGTGGCAACGGTGGAAGTATTTATGAATTTTATATGCTTATTTTATGATTCTTTTAACTTATTATACTTATTTTTTAGTTATTTTTATAATCTTTTATAATTTTATATCTTTTATATATTTCAAACAAACAAGGTCACAATTTATGAAATTCATAAATACATTAATACTACATTTAATTTTAAAAATTTACAAAATATATATATTTATAAAATCGTATATAATAAATAAATAAGATAAGGTATTATTTTATGTGGTTAGTATTAAATTTAGTTTTAGGGGTTTTATTATATTTAATATGTATATATTGTATAATATAGTAATATAAATAATTACATTTAACATTTGGATTATATTTTCAACCTTTATATCTATCAAAGAAACATAAAATCAATATATAAAATTCATAAACACTTCCACCGTTGCTACTTTTCATTTTCATCGTACGTCGCGGTCGAGAATAGCCCCCTTATATAATTTACATGTAAAAAAAAATATATATATATAGACATTTTAATGTGAAATCTAATAATGTACTGATCAATTAGTGTATTAGAAAAACAATTATATAATTTAATTTATTCTAAATTTCTTTTCCAATCTAATATTATTGGAATATTATATTATATGATAGCAACATCAAGGAATTTAAATTCATATTTTGCGGATATTATTTTAAAATTCTAAGAATGTTCTGAAGATTTAATATATTATATATTAATATTTGTGTAATTTCAGATGAGAATATGATTTATTGAATGATGATTATAATTTAAAAAATTATATTATAATTACTTGGCAATATAATACTGGTATAATAATAATTATATATAAATAAATATATACTTGCTTATAATATATCTCAGTTTTTATTTAAGATTAAACAATTTTAATTATGGCATTTCATAATTTGAAAATACATGTAATATGTAAGTTTAAAATGAATATGTTTACGTAGGATTATTTACTCCATTTATTAGAAGTATTTTCTCGAGTATAAAATAATGCGAATACGTTACTTCTTAATCAAAATTGATTGTACATAGTAAGTGTTATTATTGAAGTAAAAATAAAGTGGATGGCAAACATCCCGTAATATATTAATATGAATATTATTAATTTAAATTCATGTTTGTCAACGCCATCTAGAAGTTTTCTGAGGAACTTGAGCAAATGCCATAATGTTTGCTGAATGATAATAACGACAAACGTCATATTAAGCAATCTAGACGATCTTTCCCCTACTGGTTATAGGTTTACCAAAGAAGCGGTTCGCAATGAGGCCATTGTAGTCGAGGTCGGGCATCGTATGTTTGCGCATTCAGAAATTCGTATTCAGATTGAGTTGGAAAGCGGAACAAATAGTGGGAATATTCTTTAGATTCTTTGACACAAATTGTTCATTGAAATTTGGAATTATTTTCTGTAAGTCATTCTTGTTCGCGGCGTCAGTCAATTTTCAAAAGAGCGTGCAATGCGTCACCTACCGGATTAACAATAATAAAACCACAAATAGCTCGTCGTCACGGCAGATTGGAACGTAACTAGATTGGGCCACTGCTGTTGAACCATTTGGGCCATCCCCTCCCGATTGCTGAAATATATAATCTAAAACAATATTTCGTAGATTAATCCATAAAGTACTTGAGTTTTTATGATTGGTAGATTTTTTTTTCCAAACACCATCGATTTGTTTACCATTGTTGAAAGTGCGGGCACGAAATGTAACTGATTTTTCTACTACACAAGACAAAAATTGTGATACAATTGTAATTTTCATTGTAATACACTTTAGCTTTGTCTTTAATGTGAGAATGACTATCAGAATGTTTGTAATTTCAGCCGAATTTCCCAAATGGGAACCCAGATAGGACCCCTAAACGCTGCGATAGTCATTCTCACACTCATGTATTGTTCATGTAGTGGCCGTGGCCGTACGGTTACAGACTTGGGTGTGTACGTGGCCGCTCCAGAGTTCGAATCTTGTTGAAACTTGGGTGTTTGCTTTTCATTTTAATAACAATTTTTATTTCCTTTCTGGATTCCTAACCAAATTCCTTTCTGGTTTCCCAATTGGAATCCCATCTGGTTTCCTATTTGGGATTCCCTTCTGGATTTTTGCGCCTGGTTACTTAAATTGTATAACAAATAGTGTGAATAAACGTTTGTTTGCACACTGAGAGAAATATCTAACTATAATCGCATAACATTGCTTCCTTATAACGTATGATACTTTCCTACCCAAAATAGAATGCAATTTCGTATTAAATTTACATGAAATGAAGCGTAATATGCATGAAATATGTTATA
>JABFQC010004231.1:0-12924 GCA_022817085.1 Psilanteris sp. ZL-2020
TTATACAGATCTGTATACAGCTGAAGATGGTGGTTTTTAATATTATATTAATCGAATTAAACTTTCAAAATTAACTAACTAAACGTTTGTATTAATGTTGTTTGTAAAATCTACTAATTCTCGCTGCTGTAATTATATATGTCATGCGGATGCCACTCCATGGCCTGATTTCTAACCGCTGGTTTTTTTAGCTCTGAAAAAGCAGATTATTTTAGGGTACGGTAATATTAGGGAAAGTAATTATGATGGAGGAATATTTTTTTGTCACGGAATATAGTTTGAAGGATTTTTGTCCAGGAAGGTCGTGTTTGTCGACATTCAGGGAAATTAAATGGGATGATGGCATTTTTTGTAAGTTTAGGGATATAAGGAAGAAGAGAGGCAGTATGGAAGAAAAATTAAGGTATACCGATTTACGTCATTAATTTCACGAAGAATTGATCTCTGTATTGTGACGCAGTTAGCTGATCAATGTATATATTAAATTTAATATATAAACTTTGGTGCAGCGTCCACAGTAGAGGAGAGCGTGTTGGCTGAAATTTTGTTTGTAACTATTTATTCTATAATTGAAAAATATAAAACGTATAATGAGTAATTATCATTCGGAGGGTTGTTAATGTAATTCTCGTCTTCCAAACAATATATATGTAAGTAAATAACATGGTGGAGCGTATTTTGTAAAACAGAAACCTAGACCACTGATTAGTGCGGTCGTATTTCTATTTTACTCCGGCATTGCGAACAGATATCGCAACCGTGATTTCTTTATGAAATATAGCCGCGATCTGTAAAGCTTCCGTCAATTTATTCAGCTGTCTTC
This sequence comes from Psilanteris sp. ZL-2020, assembly GCA_022817085.1. Taxonomy (NCBI): domain Eukaryota; kingdom Metazoa; phylum Arthropoda; class Insecta; order Hymenoptera; family Scelionidae; genus Psilanteris; species Psilanteris sp. ZL-2020. The sequence continues at coordinate 824 of JABFQC010004231.1, forward strand.
AAAATTCCAGAGGAAGAAATTGTTTGAAAATCAAAATTGTCTTGCAATCTATCCAAGAATATAAAGTTTTAATGCAAAATAAAAAATGATTCGAATACCACGAATATTGTAAATCAGACGTGCCATATGAATGCCGCGCCATGACCCGAATTCTAACCAGCCAAACCCGGCTTCAATTTTACTATAATGTATAAGTTATATAATGAATGTTACAATTTTAAGGCGAAACTCGACTGAATTTATTACTATTTCGTATCTTTGACAATGCATGAAAATAACGTCAAAAACTCATGTAAGTTGTGTGTAATATATTCCTGCCGATTTATGATTGCATCGCGTGGCCTCTTAATCGGAGTTTCATCACCGCGCCCCGAAAGCTTTACCCGCATGACGCATGCAAGCAGTTTGTAATATGATGTGCAGGCGCACGAACACACGTATGAGTGTTACATACATCCCGCCGAGCCTTCTCTTTACTATGAGTTTGGCGTCTTCTCTGTCTGCTTTGCAGTTATCTTCGTTGCACGTTGCATGAACGTGTCCTCTGTGTGTGTAACACAATACAAAGCAGCATTCGGCACTTGGTTTTGCTACTCCTTCCATAACTGATTCGTATACAATGGAGCGCGACAGAGATAGAAGATAACACAGAAGATAGCTCAAATCAAGCCTGGAAGAGAGACGACGAGAATCAGAGGGTGGCCAGGAGCATCGTGCGCAAGACAAGGCCGGCGCTAAGGCAGATATCGAGTAAAAGAGTGAGATGGGTATTGGAGACCGTGAAAGAGAAATGGAGAGAAAACATTTTCTGTGGCGATATTTGCAAAAATGTTTCTAGAGGGGTTTAGATACCAAAAATTTACTCTTCAGAGGTAGATTATTACTTCAATAAATACGAAGAACCACTTTCCACAAACACGCTTCTCGTCATAATAATTTTATTAATTTTAATTTCAGCTTTTCGAAATGTTTGTACAACTACCGTATTCTTTTTGTATTTTGTTTTTTAATTGTTTTTCCTGATCTTAGTAGATATTATTTATATAGATATGACGTACAAATAAAACAGATGCTTTTTTGGATATTGAAACATGAAGAGATATTAAGTATCTATAAATTATTATATCCGTATAATTTTGTATTATTATTTTTATTATTATTTATTAATATTTCATTTAGTAATTATAACAATTATAATTATCCTTTTTTAGTCGGATTTTGTATATTGGTTACTGCGGTGTTTAGTTTAGTAAATACTTTGACGAGATAATTTCTAATTTTCTTCTATTGTTTAATCATTGATCGCTTCCGTCAATTTTAAACTGAATTTAAGAAGCTTAATATAAGTTGTATAGTTTGGGTCAGAATTGAATTAGATTGTTAATTCGCATTAAAAAATGCGTTACAAAAATTTTAAAGTATAGTGTTAAATTGGAAAAATTTGTAACAAGTATTTAAAAATAATTTGTTATAAACTGCAACTTATTCATCAAAGCATTATATAATATAAATATAAAGACATACTTGTAATTAAATTCTAGAGTATAAACATCTTCCATTGAGTAATAAATAAAATAGAGTAGTTTTTACTAGCAAATATTTTTTAATAAACATTACCGTGTAATGTATTTTTTAAACGTGTGGCTGTATTTTGGTTATAATATGATTTGTTTAATAAAAAACCTATTTATATTTGGAATCATGTCACAAATATATTAGTTTACAATTTTTAATATTTTACTTTCGTAATAAAATAAATTTATTGCATTCAACAAATATTACACTACAGTTTTAAACATTAATATTTTCTATAAAATTATTTTTATACTTGCAAATGTATAAAAAAATATATATAACACAAATATTCCTACTATATTTAATTATTTTTAATTTAAAATTACAAGTGGAAAAATAAGTTTAGTCAAAATAAATTAATTCTGTTTATATCTACACTAAAAAAAATATTAGAGTAAAATGTACTATATTTTATAACGATTGCAGGATAGAATAGCATTCATAACGAATACTCTTATATATATATATATAAGTTTGGCTAACGGCAGTTTTAGGGACAGTCCTCGAAGTAACGAATTGGTTAAACGGCAGTTTCGAGGACAGACCAGTAAAATACGGTGTTGGGGCCCCCTAGGACCCTCGCGTTTTGGGTTTAGCTAGATTTTTACATGAGGGGAGGGTTGGGGGGCGGAGCCCCCCGCATCCCTTTGTGAGGGTGGCCGAAGGCCGCCCGATGTGCTCCGCCATATTTTTTACAAAAAAAATTGTTTTCAAGGCCGTACCTAGGGGCCCAAAAAGTCGCTGTCCTCGAAACTGCCCTTTTATATATATATATATTAGACATTAATATTTATAGAATATCAATTACTATATATTATATTAAACAAATGTACATTATTAGGGAGCAAACCATTTCACGAGTACTATATTTTTTGTTTCAGTGTACAACTTGAATCAGTTAGATAAGTATATTGTTTTATTCGCAAAATAAATTAGCAAACAAATTATATGATATGTAGTTAATATATATGAAATATACTTATAATATTATTATATTTATATTTCAATGATACAATTTTTACGGTATGTGTTCCCGTTTACTGTTTTTTTTATTCTTTATTTAAGTTTTTTTCTATTAAATATTTTAAAGTCTCGTTTTAATTTTTCATCAATATTTGTTTATGTGTATTAATTATTATTTTACGTATTGTTTAATGTTATTGCAATAAAATAAATCTAATACATTTAATTAAGAATCATGAATTTCATTAATATGAAAACTCTTCAGTAATAAATTAAGATTGTGCGTGGAGTACATATTACCCTTTCATTTGTTTTAATAGTTTCATTTTAATGATCAGTCATATAATTATTATTTGTCGAAATATCTCAAGTGCATACTATTATTTAGTTGATAATATACAAGTAAGCATTACTTGATATATATGTTTAATATTATATTTTGTTATATTTTGCTTAATATTGTGCTCAATAATGATGATAAGAAAAGCCACACCATCTTAATACTAAATGACCCACGTGATTACGCATACTATAGGAAGAGAATATCACCGAGATGATGATGATGAGCATAACGATCATTAACATATCTGTGTTGTCACATAGTGACTATTTTACAACGAAAACTGACATACGGATGTCACTAGCATGTAATGTTTTAATTACGAAATGCTTGTCTTATATTTCAACGCGAGACGGACGATATTATATGAAATGTGATGGATAATCAGAATAACCAATGCAGTTTATTGCAAAGGCAAGCAAACTATATTCATATGTTATATTGCTCAATAATTACAAAAGTTCAAAGCACTCCTTATATAGACGAAATTAGTGAAACTGATAAGAGATGCCATAACACTTTGAACGTAAAATATTGAATTCAACGAGCACTAAAGAGTAGTATATACTGCATAGTGGCAGTGCAGAGTCTATGAGTAGTTCATATTACATACGTTTATTTCACAGTTTTAGCTCCAATATTATAGACGTTGGCTTCTGTCGATTGAATTGACATTTTGGCTTTGAAAAGACCAAACGACTTGGTGTAACCAGGTATCTCAGAAAAAAAATAAAAACCAAATTTAAGAGGCAAATAATGTGTAAGTGCGGGTATCTAACAGACTTTTTACTGGGGTAGTTAAAACAGACAACACCGCGACTATTGCATTCGGAGAGCAATTCTTTTTGAATGCCAAATCGGTAAATAATATCATACAATGTTGTTCAAAGAAAGTTTCGGAATCAATCGCCTTGCAACAAGATATCTATATATGTTTTTAAAAAACCCTCTGTAAGAACCACGGGAGATATAGACCGGTATCAAACATGAGCATGTATTTTTGATAAATGACACATATTTTTAACTTGACGACTGAAAAAGTAAATGTAGTCAAACTGCAATTTCAAAATCGATACTATACCCTTATAAGCAATGAAAGAAAGATGATTGGATGGTACTTTTACACCGTGTATTATTATTAATTATATATTAGCGTAAAAATTAAATGTTTCTTCTATATATTGTACACTGAAAAAAATAGTATTGTGTGAAACAGTCAATATACAAATCGTAAATTATATTATGTGAAAGTGACAAAAATGTGACTGAAACAAATAAATGACTATGACTGAATTAGTGAATAATTTTGTCAGGTAAATGCTACTTAAAATGTATAATACTTGTGGCTATTCTTGAAGATCATTATTTTTATTATAATTATTAATGCTTTAACAGTCAAATAAAATATTTCATTCTGTATGAACTTGAATAGTAAACATAACCTTAAATGTCAAATTGCATTCACTAAAGTCGACAATCTATTGATAATGTTAGTCAGTTTTAATTTTGACAATTAGATTGTGTAGGTTACAACCAAATTTTGGATTTTATTATTATACACGTGTGTAATATATATAAAAATCATTTTGTTTCCTGTTTTGAATTGTATAATTCAACACATTTTATTCTCAAAAGTTAATATTCTCTCTAGAATACTTTAATGTACGGTAAACAATACTGTATTGAGAAAGGAAAACAATGAAATTGTCATCAAAATAAATGTGTATATATTTAGGTGAAGTATAAAAATTAATTTTGATTGTATATATAATTATCATTTGGATATAAAATTAGTTACATAACATATATTATGGAATTAACAAGCATAATCTTGTCAGTAGAAAGAAGAAAAGGAGTAATTCTTGTAATATTGTAACATGCTATATGTAAGGTAAATGTGATCAATACCACACAGCAGAAAGGAATAAATATAAAAAATTACTATACCAACAAAGTAAAAATATTCCTTTCACAGCAACATATATTAGATGATACACAAATTACTTGGTAAAATTTTAAAGTTATGATATGTATATAATCGTATAGAAAACTCTTATCTGCAACAAGATGTCAATAGAATTCTAACATGTAGTCACTTAAAATTATTGTTTATTATACAATTATTTAAAAATGTCTATAAAATCTTTATTATTTATTTGCTTATTTCTTTCTATAGTATATGTATACTGGTGTGCTTTAATACAAGCACAGTAATTTTAATTGTTTTTTTTTGTCTTAACGTAACATATTGCATTTACATATATACATAGCTCATACAATATATTACACAAAATGACATAATTAAGTGCATTTAAGCATATTATCCAAAACATAGAAATGTGAAATAGAAAACAAAACATTTTAAATAAAAAAACTAAATTAATTACTACAATAATTGGTATATTTAATTTATAATATTTCTGATTATTTAATTTTAATTAATAATTTAATAGTTATTTTTAAATCAATTTAAATCAATAATTGTTAATTCCAGAAATATGCTTTTCCCTTGCTTTTTAACAAGTTTTACTTATAACTAGTAAAATAACTATTAATTAAGCAAATAAATTAGTTTTTCAATCATTTTATATTATTATTATACTGTACAATACTTGTTCTAGAATATACACTATGTAATATAATATTTTCGTATGAAAGTTATATATTAATCATTTTACAACATCAAATATATACACTTGCATTTCGTATTAATAATGGCTGTTTATTTAAATAATTATTAATACAAATATATACATATTAATAAACGATAAAGTCATAATCTGCACAATTTATTTTTCGATTAATATTTGCATATCCGATTAGTTTACTTATATATTTATTCAATGTTTGAGTTGTATAGGAAATACATATACATTAAGAATTATTTTAAAATAAATTACAATAATAAAATTATTGAACGTATTAATTCAATTTAATAAATAAGAAATAATTAAATATAATAAATTTGTCCAGATTAATAAGTAATTAATTACTAAGTGATTAAATTTGTTTCATTAATTGTTAAATAGCCGTAACAATTTAAGATTAGCACAAACTGTTAATATAATAGAACACAGACTTTCGCACATCATCCGTGTAAGCCACTTTGTAACTTAAATGAAAAATCTTGTAATTTTATTTTTCGAAAAGAAATAAAACGACAAAACAGTGTTTACATTGTTTAAATCAATTATTGTATTAGATAATACTATCAAATAGACTTGGTTTTAATTATACAAAGTTGAACATTCAGAAAAATACGATAACGTTTGTGATTATAATTAGTGATACATTTTCATAATAAATATTTTTTATACATTACGTACACTGCGGAGTCGTCAATACGAAATAAATCAAATTGACATATTTATTAAAATAATTAAATTTTGGAATATGAAAAAATCCCGAAGGCAATATATATATATATATACTCCCGTCGTCCAGTTTAAATCAGAAGTGTCAATAACTTGGATACAATTTTAATTATGCGAATATTAAAGTATTTTAAATATAAATCGCAAAAGAGTTAAAACACTGCAAGCAAAATACACTTTTCCCTTATTGCGAAATTTTCATTTCGCTATACACAAATATCGCATGGGAAAATCACTTTATACGCGCCCAGCAGTTTAACTAATTGTTTTCAATCAGCCAGCATTAGTTGTTGAGGGACCAATTACCGTTCTAAAGCAATTTTGCGAAGATATCATTAGGCACCTCGCGTTGTAAAAAGGTAAATTATGTAATGGAATAATCTTAGTTCCAATCCGATTAGCTCTGAAAAGCCAAAACTGCCACACTTCAAAGCGGACGCAACAATAAAAGTCGTCTTAAAATAGTGAAAATTTGTTGTCCGCGTCATATTAACTGGTTATGAATCAGTTGATACTCTCCGCGGAGTATATGATTGCCATAAACATCACCTTAACTCACCTCGACAACGAGGTCGGCCGATAAACAATATTTTGAACGGAATAAGTGACGAGAGTCGTCGCAGTTGGCAACTAAGCGTCTAATTAAATAAACAAAAACAGAAACGAAAAAGCGGCGCGTTTCTGAAACAATCTAACGGTCCGCAATTGACTGTTAGATTGGGTTAGGATCCGCGCGGCAAAAATGCACGGGTTTGCGTGGGATGCTCGTAATGACCTCGTGGATTGATTTCCTTTTGTCGCGGCGCGTTTACGAGTCGTCCCTTTGTGCCGACGCCCTTGACTGAAGAGACCGAGAAACGAGTCGAACGAGGAGAGAGCGAGAGATGGACGAAGAGGAGTAGACCGAAGCAGAAACAGTCGCTTGCGCGCGGCGGGGGGGAGGCGAGCCGAGACACCGTTCTCTCTCTCGCGCGCTCTCTCATCAATCGGGGCGTCTTTGTTGCGCGCTCGCGTCGTGGTTCCACCTCCGTCTCTGTTCTTGGACGATCGTGTGTGTGCGTTTAAATTCACGCGCTCTGTTCATCGGTGCGGCGAGCCGGGTAGGCGCGTTGCGCTCGTATTGGTGAGCTTTCATTGGTATTAGCCGCGGCGGCGGCAAGCGGCGTTCACACGTTTGCCGTCATCCACTTGGAATCGGTACCCGGCCCGCAGTCGAGCGTCGCTGTTCGCCGGGTTCGGTTGTGGTGCGCGTGTTGCCGTCGCGAGCCCGCGCAAGCCGGCTTTTCTTATTTACCTAGTGTGTGTATTCGTTGGTGTGTGAAAGCGAGCTTTCCTATTCGACCGAATACGAACCAATCCACGCATAGGATAGTAGTGTTTTCGTCGCCAGAACGTGCGAGCTTTCGTGTTTTGAGTTCGACGTAAGTTTAAGCGTCTGAAAGTGGATGTTGTTTCGCTGAAAGTGATGGTCCGTACGCGTTAGTTTTGAGTTAGGAGCCAAGTGTGTGCGCGTGTGCGTACGCGCGGTTAATCGCAGGCCCGATTCGAACGCAATTTAAGACGTTCGCACTGAACAACGCAAAACACCCGGCGCCGCACTTTTCTTGCGGCCCGGCCGCTTTCCATTTTGCACCGCCGTCGTAATTTCATAATCGGCCGGATAATTGCGCTTCATTTTCTTTAATTAAAGCCGTCTTCATTGAAGCGCGACCACGGCGGTACTCGCGAAGCGTTCCTTTAATGAATTAACAATCGGTCGTTGTTATAAAAGCCTGCCAATCGTTTCGCCGATCGCTCGACCGCGCTTCGTATCGACGAATAACTCTCCGCTCATTAATTGTAAGCAGTATTAATGACGTTACGCGCTCGGCTTTGCGCTCGCAAGTTCGGAGCGATCGGAGCCGCGGGTCGCTCGAACGACCGATTTCGGCAGTAAATCACGTCGATCGGCTTCTTCGTCGAATTGCCGTGCACCAACGTCGTTGCCTTCGGTTCGCGGTGCCAACCGCTCGATAGACGAATACAACTGCTTCATAGATACTCGCGAGTCCCAACGAGCGCGTCAATTACGTCACACCGAATTTTGCTCCGATTTGAGTTTTGTCGTCGCAAGGCTTTATGGATACGTTTATGCTTATATGTCCTAATTGAACGGCGTTTTATCGGCGAATAATTTATAACGCAATTAGGGCGGCTCGGAGCGCGCGGACTAAAAATGCGAACGAAATTAGACTCGCGTTCATAAAATAATTGTTCGTGATTTTTCGAGCGAACCCTCGACTCGCGGCGAGCGAGTATTATTTAGTTCGGCGCACTGGCTTTGCGGTCTAGCTGAACTTGTCTAACAAAATTAAGCACTTAACCCCACTTTTGTTAATGGAGCCAGTTGATGCGGTAATTCCGACTGTTCTTACAGATCGCGATAAAAATGCATACGCGAGTCGGCTGTTGCCGTATTTATGAAATGCGATATCGCAAAGCGGCAAGTGTTTATGCGTGTTCGTGTTGCGCGATAATGTTGGCGGCTGGCACTTTCAGCACGGCCAATTATCTACTGCCATTTTTAGTGGTCCAATTAGATGAAACGTATCACTTTGGATTGAAACGTATAACATGCTTTTTATTGCCGCAATCGTAATCACTGCGAAACTATTTGCAATAAATTTCATTCGGAATAATTTGGTTTCTAATTTATTATTCGCCCCGCGACGTGCACGCGCGGTAATTAGTTATGATTGCCATCTAAATTATTGCATTCTTCTGGGCTAAATGTCGCGATCGTGTTTTCGTGATTATAACGCGATTAAATAACGCGAATGGTTCGATAAACGGCGAACGCTCCGATTAACTATTGCGCGCTTTGTTCTCTTTGTTTAACGAAAAAATCCGTAACGTCAGCTATTTGATATTACTTGGAGGCGGACTGCGAAAGACGAGAATGACAAGTGGGTGCGGCACAACGAGGCATCCAAAATGTTTGTGGACAGAACGAAATTCCCGTGCGCGACTATTTATTTTAGTTTCCTTGTCTAGCGAGCATCGAGTTTATTAAAGTCGGTTGTGCGCGCGCCGAAAAGAACGACAGCTGTGCGCGGGAGTAAATTGTGTCGGGCGGGGAAGTCCCGGGTAATTGTGAATTCGGTGCGTTCTAAACATTACTGGCTCGGTAAATCATCGAGCCAATCGCACGGAATCATCGCGCGTGCCAAAGCGACACTTTTCGCGTCACGCGTACTCCGATGCACTCGAAACTACGAGGCGACTTTTTTTAGGCCCAACAACAACAAGGCGTAATAACCAGACGTGACTGCGATATTTACGCGTGCTTCGGTGACGTACCGTATTTTTGACGGCTCCGCAATTGTCAAGCGCCGAGTGCAAAACTAGCTAAACGTATAATTTATTGCAACAAAATTATCCGTCGATAATTCCGCATTGAATGCAATCTATGAAATTCAATTTTCCTCGGACGAGACGTGTTATCGAATTGCCTACGGAAAAAGTTTCTTTAGGTATTGAAGAGAAAATATAACTCTGTTACGAGTTAGGAAGACTTTTTGTCTATTTTTGTTTTGTTTTTGTATTTATTTTGTAAATAAATAGTCGATTAAGTTACAGTTCCTCCAAATCGCTTATGTATGGATTTTTATGTACGATAAAAATAATACGTAAATAACTGATGTCAGACAACAGAATTGAAAATCAGTGCATACATATTTTTGTTCTTAAATATTACTCCCGATACATCAAATATATCGTTGTAATTAAGCCGTATTTTTTTGTTCAAAATCAATAAGTATTTCAATTATTTATTAGTAGAAGATGCAATTGTTTTTAATAGTAATCGTTGCAAAAAGTAAAAATAAAATATAATGGAGTAGTTAACTTTAATGTAATAAATAATAAATACAAGTTATAAATGTTGATAAACGTATTTTAAAAAATCATATTACTTTTCGATTATCAAAAATAACAATATTGTAGTATATATAAATAATACTCCATTAAGGATTAAATAATACATCAAGATATTCTAACTGCGAAGCACTATGAAAAATATTATTAAAAAAAGTAATACAATTATTGCGCGTATTCAAAAATATATATTGTCATTAGTGTGTAATAACAGTTTTGCATGGCAATTTAATTTTGTAATAAATAATTATAATTAAGTTATTTATATAAAATGAAATACATACAACATTTAACAAGAACAATTAGTTACATATTTATTAAAGTGAAATTGATTTTCTCCTGTGTTTTACAATTGTTAAATTACTCAGATTTTTACGAATTTGTAACGAATCGTTAGCAATTACTTGAACGTTGTTACAAGTTCTTTATCGCGCTGGCAGCGTTCAGTGGTAGTTCCGGTTTGAAGACTTTTTGTGTTGTCTTATATAGGCTCAAGTAGCTTTGACGAGTATTGTCAATAAACGGACATTATCTTCAGTCTGATTAATCATGTAAATATTAATTTCTTTATAATAGTTGATCATTCGTGTAATTGACTAGTATCATTACTCAAAAAATATTACCAAATTAATTTTATTACTTTCAAGGGCTGGTTTAGATCCGTGAAACTAAATTCTGATCCTAACCATTTACATAGATGGAGAAAACATATATCCAACTATTTACTATATAATATATCGAAAGATATACTTGATAATACTTTAAAAATTACTATGTAATGTATTACACTTTTGAATGCGCACAATATTATATTCATCTTATGTACAAAATTTGAATATATGATATAGTAATTTTTATAATATTTTCAAGTATGTCGTACTTTTGATATATTATATAGTAAAATGTTAAATATATGCTTTTTCTGTGTATGTATATATATATAAAAGTAAGGTAAAACGTATTTTTTAAAATGACGGAAACCAGAATCTTTGTTTATTCATTTGACGATCAGTTTGAAATAAAACACAAATTAATTATATTAAGTATACTATAACGCGATTCTGTAAACATTATTTCAATTTTATAAATACACATAATGTCATTATCCAGCGTACGTACTGTCTTTTTACCAATACTTTGTGCGAGAATTATAATTAAACTGTCAATTTAATTTGTTCCTACGCTTACTGCATTATTATTTAAATTGTTATTTTTGTTATTGAACTTTGATCACTCTTTCTCTTATTCGATCGCATAAGCGTCTACTGTCACGTGTAACACGAATGAATGTCCCACCCACCGAGGGTGAAAAACGATTAATCACTAACAAAATAATCCATTGTCATAGCCCTGATTTTTTCAAGTATTTTGTGTGTGCATATTTTTGCTATAACTCGGGGAAGCAGGAGTGTTAATTCCCATAGCAGATGCTATGCTACCCTTCATTGTTATTACATATGACTGATTACAGTTTCTCCGATAAAATAACTGCGCCACCCCCACTTAGGGAGGTGAGCGATCGTTTTAACAATAAAATAGGAATCAGTATCAATTGTTTGCAACACACATTCATGTATGTAACGAAAAGACGAGGGATATGTTTTTTTATTATCTATATATAATATATATATATATATATCCAACCGTTATAATGTTGCACATAAATGTTATATAACGAATTACTTGCGTGTGAAAATTGCTGATTGAAATTGCAATTGAATTACAAATGCAATCACAATAAATGTAGTAAAAGTAATTATAATATTTAATATGATTATCATGAATTTGGGTACGAATATGAAATATGACAGTAAAATATTTGCGATATTCGTGTATAATTTAGTCAAATTGTATATAGTTTTTTTTTTTTAATACTTACTATTGTAATTTATTATTGTTGTTATTCTCACGATTATACCGCTTGCGCTATTTAT
>JABFQC010004232.1:0-12923 GCA_022817085.1 Psilanteris sp. ZL-2020
AACAAAGAAAATAGATTTACTCACCCTGACTTTGTTTATTTTGTGTGTTTATATGATTTCTGTCCTTTTTTAATTTGTTCCAAAATATTAAAGTTTTACGTCAAATGGATTATTTCTAAGAGTGTATTTGCATATTTTACAAAAAAACGTAACGCAATTAAAATCTAATTTTAGCATCTAAGCGTTATTTCTAAGATTTTGGTATATCCATTGAAACGTTGCGAGATTTAAATAATTTGATAAAACATTTCCATACTTAAAGCAGAGATTTTAATATTTAAATTAACAGTTGATTTGTTGGAATATCAGATGTTGATTTAACTTTTCATTGATACAATAGGAACCTCTGAGATTCTATTAAACTTTCTGATTACATATTCTAACGTTGGCATACATTCTCTAATATTATTTATATCTTATTAATGCACCATTCTATTTATTAATTAGTTGTACTAAAATTTCTTAAAACAATTAGCTATTCAAAACAGCTTGATAATTATAATAATAAATCTATTAATAGAATTAATTGAATTAAAAATTACAAACGCGTATTATATAAACGTAAATATTTGCGAATATAATATACATATATAAAATATATAATATAATACATTAGCTGTGACAACTTGTTGCATTGAAGTTTTTATGATTAACACGTTTGATTTGTGTGGGTGTGTTTTGCGTAATTTAAAATATGTCATAGTGATACTCATAAGTTCACCAAGGAAGGATCACGATTTGTCTCAATGCTGAAACTATTTTTGGTGCACAAGAAGACATTTCGTGAAGTCTTGTTTCTCAGTTCTGGATTGGAATTTTTGTTGGCGTGCGTCTGGAAGTTGGCATCCCCCGGTTGCTGCTTTTCGGTCGTTCTATCATTTTTACGCGTTACCTCGTCCAAAAGCACCTATTTTTTCGTCTCATTTATTTAGGGTTTCTGTACAGCAACATATTACTCTTGAATATTAATTTGCCTGTATTTTAAGCAATTTTTTTTCTTAAATAATAACATTGTTTGTATTTATACACACACGTAGAAAAAGTTATATAGTAAACTACTACGCTTCAAGGATTCTAAGGATATCTGAATAAACTTTTTATTAATATATTTTTTATAGTAGTAATTTTTGTTTTCCACGTCCTTCTAATATTAAAATTATAGTAATTTTTAATCTAAATTTTTCCCGCGTGGTATCTACATGAATTCATCAATATACATATACACATCAAGCTAGTAAAACGCTCGATAGTTGACATCAATGTAATAAAATGACGACAAAGTAAAAATCGGAACAGCTATTACAAGACACTCAAATTCGATACCCGAACGCTTGTACGATCTGTCAAAATAATTTTTGATTTCACACAAAGCCCTCTATAATTTCGCAACATCATTTCTTTAACACAGTTGAGAACGCTGAAATGAATCCGTCCCTTTCTCTCTCTCGTACACTTTTTGTTCTTCTTCTCCTTCGTTCGCACATGAGAGCCAATGACACCGACCGCTCGAAGACCACGAGACTCGTTGGCGTAAGTCGTGTCGCGCGCTGCCGGATTGGTGGCGGATATCCGACCAAACGAGATGCATGTAGGAATGCACTTGTGCGCGCGCGTTGTATGTTATCTTTTTCTTCTTCCCAATGTTGTCTCTTTCTATCCCTCTCTCTCGCGCGTTGCTTGTTTCTCCCCTTCCGTGCTTTATGTATTTATATATATATTTATATATATAAATGCATATGTTTATTAAATCGTTATTTGTTTACACGGAGAAAGTAGTGTGCAAATAATTTGATGTTTGATAATATTTAACAAAGACGATACCTCCGAGTAATTAATTTCGGCACCCCTTCTGTTTATATATCGGTCGATTAAAAACTGCTAAAACCGTTCAACCGAACTGATTTAATATTAAAATATAAATAAATATATATATATATATATATATAAACACACGCTGTCGATTTAAATTGCTACGCGTCTGTCCTTTTCTGTCGATCTATTTCCATCTCTGTCCCCCTCCGCTCTTACGCCGTCTCCCGTTTGTTTCACGCAGTCAAATATCAAAACGCGCGACCACGCTCATGAGGACTTGCCATCAATTCGCGTTCTTAACTCCGTCGCACGTCAATCATATAATGTTTACTTATTTGCTTGCGCGCCGCTCGTGACACTGAATCGCCAGATTGCGCTGAAACGCAACGAGACGCTCCTTTTTGCGCCGCGTTTTGTCGCACGATCTCGTTGCCGATTGCCCAAGGTCGATCATTTTCGTTTCTTTGTTTCGTTTTTCCATTACTTGTCGCGTGCTTTTTTAAGACTGATCTTCGAGTCCATGAAAAGCAACGATCGAGTCAGATCTTATAATTCAATACAACAACGTTAAACGAAGTCTAAGCCAGCCCAAATATTCCACTCTGGAATGTTTCTTTCGTAACAACAAATTAATCTCGATAAAAGTGGTCGGGATGCTCGCGAGACGGTATTGGTTTCGGGACACGTAATAATTTGAACGCCGATCAAGGTGAAATCGGAAAATTACTTTACTATACTTTAACCTTTGTTGCGTCTTAATCGCAATTTGTTAGTTAAACGGCGCGAGTAATGTTTGGCTTGCGGCGTAAAAAATAATAACGCGTCGAAATGTTAGATTAATTGGAAAATTGAATGCGTTAAACGTGGAACACAGAAATGTTCCCCGCGTTAACCATTTCATCCTTGAAATATTTCTCACTTATCAAACCAAATTAATTCATGCAAAATAGACGACGACGGTACTTGAAAATGTTTGTAAATATTGCGCGAATTCGAGAGCGTGGCTTTGCGAAAACCGTAGCAATAAGAAAACCAAATAAGATAAGAGTCCGAGTAATTTGCCAATTCCGAACGTAAGTGTTATCAGTTCAACGCTTCTACGATCCTTCTAATCACGCCAGCGCGCGACTTTCACAACAAAATCGTCGACGCGATTCGACCGAAAAGTTATGTAAAGAGCAGAGAACGTAATTAACTATTGTATGCAATCAATCACTTATAATATTTTCGTCTCAGTTTTTTTCGAGCGTTGCTCGTCTAATCCCCGAGCCGATTATTCAACGACGCCGAGAATGGAATCTTCCAGTTTCTTAACTTCCGCTTGTTTACATAAAAAGTCGCTCGGAACGTCATAGCGAACCAAAGACAACTTGGCCGAACGTCGGGCTTTCGAGATGACCAGCGGTCGAACGGGGCTACAGCGCGATCGCAGAAACAGCGCGCCTAACAATTTATCATGGCCACATTATTTTCAATACACTTTTATCGAACAAAACCGCCGACCTCGGCGTCGCCGGTTCTGGCCTCAAAATTAAATTATGTGCGACCTTAAAATCGGCGGTTCGATGTATACTTTTTTTTTTTTCAAGCCATGCATCGGCCGTCGGGCTTTGACAAATTCAAACGAGACACATCACAGTGATTCGCATTTTTATGGCTTATAACTATAAGCGTACAGAATGCATCGCGGACAGTAATTCAATAACCGCTCCGAGTTTGATCTAATCACGCCGCAGCAAATGTGGTCTCTATTTGGTTACAAATGTAAATTTATTGACAAAATTATTAATTTGTCTGGGGCGCACGCGTTGCTTGTTACGTCAACGACTAATATAAGAATACGTTCGGCTCGAATCTGTTAACGCCGAGCTTCTCGATTCGGACATTTTATGAACAAAAAGCCTCGTGATATATGCCACGTGGTCAAACTTTATTTGTTTAATTCGTTAGGAGAAATCGTCGCATCGCGATGGATTAATGTTACGCGTAATCAATTATTTTTGTGTCAAGCTATGTGTCTGTAGACCAGTTAACTTTGAGTCGCGTTATGTTTGCTATATTAGAATTGCATATGTGGAACGAATGCAAATAATTCGATTGAGTTTTTATCAACGAGATATTACGTTATCTTGTTAAATTACTTTAATAAGAGTCGTCAATGTTTTGCTCTTTTTTCTATACAAATTATAATTTCATCTAAAGCCATGGACAAAGTTTTGGTAACAAAGTTGTCAAAATATTCTGGGCCGTTGTTTTTATATATTGAAAGCACACGGTTTTTTAAAAATTAATTAACTTACGTAACTTAAATACGTATATATATATATATCTG
Source organism: Psilanteris sp. ZL-2020 (assembly GCA_022817085.1). NCBI lineage: Eukaryota > Metazoa > Arthropoda > Insecta > Hymenoptera > Scelionidae > Psilanteris > Psilanteris sp. ZL-2020. The sequence goes on from JABFQC010004232.1 coordinate 4,145, forward strand.
CATGAAATGCGGAAAAGACGAATTCGTTGTAAGGAAATTTCTATTCGAATGGAATAAATATCTCGGTCGGTATTACAAACTTGCCGTTTGCTAGGGTCAAATAATTCGGGAAGAAAAATGGCTGAACCAACAAAGTCATACGAATATACTACCGCGTCGACCAAGCATTTCACTGCTTCTGACGATTCGTGGTATCCAAAAATGAATGCCAACCTTAAGGAGTAAATATTAAAATAATACTTATTGAGCAATACGCCCGCCGCCGTAGTTTGTTTATTTCTTAGAACGTATCTCGCGCACTTCGCTTTGGCTTCCAACTGAAATGTGTTGAACTTTCTAACGCTTGTATACGAATTGGTTGACTATTTTGTCTAACGCGATTAAAGGTTCAATGATATCTTTGTTAAGCTGTGGGAGAGAAAGTATTTGTTCCAATCGCGTCTAAATACTGAGCGTTAAGCAACGCGAGGAAAAAAGCCCCCCTCAGCGTAATTCTCTCCAATTCGAAATATATATATATATATATATGTTTAATTCACATTCTCTGACGCGACGCTCGTTGGCTTTATCGTATCGATATTGTTCGTATTTTTTAACAGAACGCGCCAGGCTCGATCAAACGGAAAAGTATGCCTCCGCAGTAATCTATTGATTGAAACAATAAAGCGTATTTATGACTCGTTTAACAAAGTTTTATATAACAAGTGCGCGAAAGAAAGTACCGATAGTCGGCGGAGCCTAGCAATTGTTATCGTCGTTTCGCAAACGCGCGAATCGGCGGTCCCGCGGTGACGTTTGCGTCGGGCTTTCGTCCTTAAGTCCACGGGGCCGTCACTCGAACGCCATTTTTGCCGTGTGTTTACCCCCGCGCATTCGGGCACCTCCGTTCGGCTCGGCGCCCGAGCCAGTCCGGACGGTGGAAAAGACGAAACGACAAATTGGTTACTCGTCGGTGTGTTAGCCGACCGAGGAACGAATCTCCGTAATTTACAATCAACCGACAACAAACGCACTCGGGGAAGCGTCGTGATATTGCGCATTGTCGGGCAACTTTCTAAAAAGAGAGCGCCGACGGAGAGGGACGGAGCGAGTGCGGGCCTCTCGTAATAAGAGCGGGCCGAGGGGCAACGAGGGACGGAGGAGCGGGCGAACGGAAACCCGAGGAATTTTCCGGCCGAAAAGCCCCGCAACCCCTAACGCTACCTCTTCTTTAAATCGCCGCGGCCGGTTTCGGCGAGTCGCCACTCGGTGGCGCCACGCGAAATTTTGCGATCACGAATAGTTGAATTCACCGAGAAACCTTCCATTAGGTCAATATGGCGAGCTGCCATCCTTCACAGTCGCCTCTATTTTACATCCACTTCCACACGTCGGATCACTGTTTATATCACGCCGTCGACTCCGTTTTCTTTCATAACGCGCCGACGTGTACCTCTCCCCCCCCCTCACTCGGCTCCGTCTCTCTTTTTGGTCTCCCTTTTTCTCTCTCCCTCCAACTCGGCGTCGATCTCCGTCTTTCCTCTCTAGGTTTGTTTCTGTCTTTTGCTGAGATGCGTTTATTTTCCTTTTTCATTCTTTGTCTCTCCATATCGGCCTACTCCGCCCTTCTTTCTCAGATTACTTGCACCTACATGTGCATGTTGAAATGTATGAAACCCAAGTACACTCGTCCAAGTCTGGAAGAAAAAAGCATCGAGCTCCAAAGTATTGTTAGATTTGTCCACGAGGGAGGGGGCGATGCATTTGATCGATAATTGTTGTAATGTGCCGTAATTGTGCAGGTACGTTTTAAGCGCGTTATATATATAGCCGGAAAAATTCATACCACCGCTTACCACGATTTGATCATAAAGCATTACCACACGTTGTGCCGTCTTCGTTATAATTATCTTGTTTAATGCGTGTAATGTTATGGACATATAATATTACTGCAATCGGTTCAATTCTTGATGAATGAACGGCTTAATGAATTGGCCGTTTAAGTGGTACAGTGTGTGGTAAAGTCGACTGAAATATGTAGCCAAAGGCGAGCTCAGTTTTTAACAATTCAGGCCCGTTAATCCGCGTTTTTAATAGCCATTCAATTCGACCTGTTAATTCAATGGTAATTAAACAAAGCGACGTAATCGGTGAGCGAATTTCGGTTTGCTTTCTTCAACGGCAATTTTTTTTTTTCGTTTTTATGAACGGCACTTTAGGTTGAAAAGATCAACGCAAGTAAATACCTAGCCGGTGTACGAGAAAGAAAAGCTCACTGCGTAGATTTAAAAATGGCGGTTGAAAAAGTGAAATTGGACAAGTTTTCTTGGGTCGAAGTGTGCCATTACCTCTTCCTAAAATCAGTTCAGTCCGTTCTGAGTCATTGTCACAAGCACCTTTAACCTGCATAATCCTGTTTTCAAGTACATGGAATGTACTCCGGTGTTGAGCTGCATATTTCTCTTTTTATGAAGTTAGTCAAGGTAATGGTTTTTTAATATTATTTAATTCAATTTGTTATTAAAAATTTTGTTCATTACACGTTGGTCGAAAGTACGGGAAGTACTTTTTGAAATTTGTTCAGTTTTATGGTGTTTACTTGGGGACGCTACAGTTGTTTTAATGGCGGATAAGCACAACGTCGTATTTGCAATCACATGGTTTACGATACTGCGACGTACGTACAAAAAGTTTTAAGTCTGTGCACGTGTTTATTATTCGATTAAAAAGTATTTATTTTTTTTTACGTTTGTACAAGCGTGAATGGATGGATTCTGTGGAGGATAGGTTGGTTCTATTGTAATATGGTGGTCTCCGTTCAACAGCGCGTGGAAAAGTCGTTCAAAGAAATACATACTTCATACAGATTGTTTATCACTTTATTGTTTATGGAGAAAGAGAGAGACGGAGAGAGAGAAAGAGAGGGAAAATAAGTATAATAAATACTAAGCACTAAACTACGTAACTTTCGTCAAGGTCAATAAACATGAACATGATTCTAAGGTGTTCTATCGAATCGTACAATTAGTTCAGATGAGAGTTACTCTTTGATGAAACTTCTTGATGATATTAAGTGCATTGTAAAAAATAGATTAAGATAATTTTCCGCGTGATTCATGAATAGATAATTCTGAATTGAAATTTAGAGTCAATTAGATAATTGAAAAATTGACGCATTTATTATGAACTCTAAATTGAGAAAGCTTTCTTGATGAACATTCAATTGTGTTGAATTATGTATATTTTAATGATGATATTTAATTATTTCAAACTTGTCTCCATTATAGCATAAATTAGGTTAATTAGTATAAAATACTAAATATAAATCTAGTAAATAGAAAAGTAATTTTCCAGTACAAGCAGGATATATTTTAACTTGTATTTGGCAGATCATTGGTGACGGATTAGATTTCCGGTTAACTATTGTTTTTATTTCTTTTTAATTTAATTATATTATTTAATATTATTACATTCGATAAGATGGATAACACATAGATATATTTTTTCATTAATACGTTTATGTATATATATATATAATATATAAATTATATTATTATTATAAATATAAAAAAAAAAACTTCAATGTAAAGATTTGTATTATTAATTTTTACATGTATATATATATATATACATTGAAGTCAAACCGATCGGGCAGGAAGAAAGATATTTAATGGTTTACATATATAAAATGACGACTAAATAAATATTGCATTTATGCTAATTTAATATGTATGTATTGGAAAGATGTAATTGTTTTAAAATATTATTCATAAACAGTATTACACAAATTTTCTATTGTACATCAAATATATATTAGATTTAATTTCTACAATTCAACTTTAATTACATGCAATTATGAATTCAATTTGTATAAGATTTGATTGTATATATAAACAATAATAATATATTTCTAAATATTAAGTGATGTAAGACTAATTAAAATTTAATTCATTCATATAGTAACTTCGTTGCTTTTGTTATAAATTTTATATGATATTATTTGATATAATAAAAATAATAACAATTAGGATCACATTTAATTTTTTTTGTCTGTTAACGAATCAATTATATATTGAATTATTATTAAATGATATAATACTTTAAATACATTTTTTGTTTGTTATTAAAGTTGAAAATAAATATTTACAATACATTATTTTAAATATAAAATATATTTTTGATCACAAAAAATATTCTTAAAGTACAAAGTATAGAGATAGTGTATGTTTAGAGAATTTTAATTTATATACTTATATCATCAGCTTTTTGTAATCGAGTAATAATTATACAAATATTTATCAAGTTTTATATAAACAATATTTTTATTTTTAACATTATAAAATAATATTATCTACATTCATTATTGGGTTTCTTTCGTCGAACAAAAAATACTTGTTACTTGACATATGTTCTTGTTAGTAATACATTTTGGTTTAAAAAAATAAGTTTAAAAACATGTTTATTCGTTTTTTTAATAAATAAGAAAAACTGAGTATGAATGTTTAAAAAACAAGCCATCATCAGCATCCAAACTGTAAGTTGTCACTTAACTCTATAACTAATTGACTCATATAATTTTAAAAACGTACAAACACGCAATTTTTTTATTTACACAAAAACGTTTATTTAATTTGATACATAATTTATGAAAATTAGTCTGCATCATTAACATGTTGGGATTGATTTTTCACCGCATTAGCAAAATCGCGTTAGCTCGACCTTTGATCTTAAACGGAACACAAATGTACACTGTCGATAAAATTGGTAAATATTTGTTAATAAGAAATGCATTAATAAAAAGAGTGAGATGTCGCAATAATAAAACACTGAAATATCATTATACGTATTTATAAAGCGCGTCTCACTTTACAAGAAAATATTTACTTATGCCAGTTCTCAACAGCTCATTAATGTCACCGATTGTACAACAAAGCCTGCACAACCCTAACCGACCCCAGTTGCCAGTCAAGCTCTCCGTTACGTCAACCATCTCGATTCGCTGTCCATAAGACCACCTGACTAACTTTATCCGCATTCGCCGTCCGAAAGAACAGCCAACAAACCTTATCCGTGAACCTAACTAGACTTTTGTTTCAGTGCATTACTCCTTCCGCGGAGCGCACACATTCTTACCTACCCATACACGCAACTAGCCGGTCGGGCGTCTAAACTGCCCCCTCGCGGTGCACGACCCAAGCACCGTGCGCCATCGAGTCGTTCTTACCTACCTAACCTTTCGCGACGTCGCCCTGCGTTTGCATTCGTATGTGTGTCTATCCGTATCCATTCGTGTGTCGTGCCACCATTTGCACGTCCATCGCTCCGTCTCCGTCTCGCCGCCTCGGCAACGTGCGTCGGTCGCGATCATGCCCCTTCCGGGGTGCCTCGTCTCGTCCCTTCCTTTCCCTCCCTTTCGGCCAGGGACCTCCATTTTGTCGTGATTCCTCTAACTCTAAACTCGGGTCTCGCAAGCATGGCCCCCGATGTGTCCTGCAAGGTGCAGACACGGGCCGCAATCCGTCTCGCTCGCACCGAGCGCGCCTCCTCTACGTCTCCTCGTCTCGCTCGCTCGCCCGTCTTGATTCGTCTTTCTCGCGTCCCGCCGCGCTCCTGCTCGCGTCCCCTCCCCTGCCCTCTCCTCCTACTCCTCTTCGTATTCTTCTTCTTCTCCTCCACTCGATGCCGAATCCCGATTAGAGATCCGCTCGGCCGTTCGGTGTGTCGCTCGTGTCGTGTCGTCGTTCGGTCCTGCATGCGTGTGCGTGCACGCGTGTGCGTGTGTGCGCGCAGCGTGCTCGCGTACGTGTGGCTCGTTTGCGCTTAAGTTGGGTGATTCTGTCGATAGTGCGATGCGATATCTCGTCCACGCATGACGACGGCCGCGTGAAGTTTGCGTCGAGGCCAAGTGGACCCCATGCTCTCGTTCTCGACGCTCTGGACGAGTCCGCAATGTCGCGTGACCGGGGCACCGCGACGACGACACTCGCCCGCGTATCCTTCACTTGAGGTATCCCACCTTCCCCCACCGTCAGCCCAGTAAATCTTGTCCAAGTGCCATCGGGATCTCTGCTCTGTCTGTGCGCGTAACGGGCTCTGCATGTGTGCGCGATCGCTCACTCACACAGCGGCATCCGCGCACACGCACGAGCATAGTCAAGCGCGCACTGACAGGCGCACACTTACAAACATTATTAACGCACACACCGTAGTCTCAGTTGTACTTGCAATTACATTTCTGCCCCGACGCATCTACATATTTGATGCATTTATTATCTACGTAAATATGTTTATATATCCATGCGTCACGGACACACAAAGCTACGTGTCGTGTGGGTGTAATTATGGCTGTCGAATCCTCGGCAGTCGAACTTTGCGTGCACCGATGGTAATTCGCCGTGCTTTTCTTCTGTTGCAGATGTCTGCAGGGTCACAAATTCAGATGGCACCCCAATCGACGGTAAACTCTGGTCAGTCGGTTCATAGTCAAGACTCGAACATGAGCACTGGTAAGTATGCTTCGATTCCCCTCCCGCCCCCTCCACGTCTTTTATTTTCGTTTGTTTTGGTTTCGGCACTAGCAGCGCTTCTGCGCGTTTTTCCATTCAAAATGTCTTTGCACGTGACCGCGCGCTCATTTTCCTTTTCCCTTTTCTTTCTTTCTTCTTCACTTTTATCTGCTCGCCATCTGTTTTGGAACTCGATCGCATTGTTTCGCGCGACCCGCCGTGGCCGGGATCGCTCGGGGGAGCCGCGCGGCAACGTGGATCGTTACGCGGCCGGCCCCCGAACAGATGATCGCGTCGATTCGAGTTTCCATTTTGCACACCAATTTTTGGCCCTTTCCGGCGCCGTTCCATTCGTTACGCTCCTGCATTTTAGGCCGCGAATTAACGCGTCGAGATGCAAGCCGACGTGTCAAAGGTCGTCCCGATCGAGCGCACTTTTGTATGCGACATTCAGCTGCCACGCAATTAGGCCGGATCAACGCCGTCCACGGGGGAGCTTGCGTTCGACGCACGATTTATTTCTCGTTATTGATTATCACCGAATTCCGTGCAACTGCGTTTTGAGCAAAGGAAGTGTTCTGCCAACGCAGACACCCACGCAGCACGACGATCACTCCGTCGCGGATCAATTGTCAAGCGAATTGATATTTTTGGAAAACGTCTATCATTAAGGCTCTATTATTAACTCGAAAGTACACCGTTCGATTCCGTGTTGATTCGACTCGGTGTATTTTTAAATGTAAACTCATTTACTTCAGAGCCTCGCTTTTGAATGTCGGATCATTATCGACACAATCGAACGTTACCATGTGTGAATCATCGGTCACAATCTCAACATTCTGCTTTACAATTGCCATGCTTTTCGCATGTTGACGGGGCGTTTGCTGTTTTCCAATTACACAATTAGCGAGCCGCCGAAGTCAATTCAAATCGAGCGCCACTGTCGGCTTCGTCTCTCGGTTCAGTTCGTGGATCCTGCGGACTACTTCTGGTCCCTTTTTTAAGCAATTCCTTGCGTCAAGGAAGTTGCACTCTTACTCGTACGTTTCATTTCGCCTGATTCGCAAAACCACCGTCGGGGTATTTGAATCCCGTGCTTGACAGTTGCCAAACATCTTGTAATCAATCTATTAATTAATCAATTAATTCCCGTCGCAACGCAGCCTGCGTGTAAAGCAATTCGAATTCAAATTCATATCGTTTCAAGGCTTGCGCCAAAAAACAAATTCTGATACAAAACTTTCCATTGCGTAATGAATTACGGAGCACAAGTATTAATTTAAAGTAATTGGTGTGTCGCGCGTCGCGTATTGATTATAGTTATGTATAATAATGTTCCAAAATGTTTTCAGGCTCATCGCATAGTGATAAAGAGGTAGATCCAAATACTCCAGAGAAAGTGCCACGGACCCCTTCCGAAAGAAAAAGAAAACGCAAAGCTGACGACAGCGGAGGCGGGGGAGGCCCTGGAGGAACCCTGAGCAACAAAGGAGCGCGGTCCATCGCTTCGTTGGAGAACAAGAAGATAAACGAATATTTCCCCAAGCACCATTTGGCTAGTAGTCCTATACGCCACGGTGGAGCTAAGAGTCCCTCCCCGCAGCAAGGATACCCTATGGTTAGTGACCAAAAAGTACGCACTTTGCCTTTTTTATTTTCATTAACTATTTCTTTGTTCAAGTGACAAACCATTTGCAAACGTTTCATGATTTGTTTTGGTTCCAAATTTGTATTATAATTTGAGCAAGCACGCGCTGTTGTAATAAACAATATTGTAAAGTGTTCAATAATAAGTAGATCGTATCTGTTTGATATAAGCGTTAATATTTGTATTACAGAATATATATGGAGTTAATTTGAAAGACTTACATTCATTTGACTTTGCTGAATTTTTTTTTATTTGTGACAAAAAAGTAATGAAGTTAATTATGAAACAAGGTCAATTTTGTTATTAGATTTTGTAATCATCCAACAAAATGATTAAAATTAAGAACTAGTTACATTCTTATCACCAAGAAATTCAGTAAAATGGAATATTAAGAACATATATAATTATAAAATGAAAACTGTTATCTGTAGCAGATTAAATGTTGTAACCTAAAGTGAAGACTGTCTAGATAGGTGACTATTGAATGTGAAATTGAGCAAAAACTACAATGTAATTATAATAATTAATATTTTATGGTATTATGTAAATTTATTATTAAATTTGTGATTGTACACTAAGAGGAATAGTTTATACAAATTGCTGTTTATACTCTTCATTTGATATCATAATGGATAAACCGTAATAT
>JABFQC010004233.1:0-12923 GCA_022817085.1 Psilanteris sp. ZL-2020
GAGATAAGAATTTTAATTTTGTGGAATCTCAACACGAGTTAAAAAACGATGTGTTTTTCTGTTAAACATGTAGTATATGAAACGTGATTAAAATTAAAAAATAGTCATACAAATAATTTTCCATCTGAGAAAAGAAAAGAGTGAATTTGTTATCTACGAAAAAAACTATAAATGTTGAATTCTTAAGTAAATTTTTAGTTAATAATAAATAAATCTATTGACGTAGTGTGAATAGAATATGTGAAGTATTATGCTTTATTATTTTAAAATGTAAACTATTTATTTTTCTAGAAACTGTGATAATATTATAATTATTATAATATTTAAACATATAATTTTATGTATTTAAGTATCGTGGAAACCACAAAAAGATAATTTAAAAAAATTACTGAATCTATTCATACATTTTTCAGAATTATTTCTTTCAATTGAGAATAAACAATCTAATTAAATTGTTTGAAATCATATTTTTGATGCTTAGTCGAATTCTCTGAGAATTATACTTTAAAACGTTGTAATTATGAATTTATTTTAACTTAAAATCATCAATAAGAACAATATTCGTGAAGATTTAATTATCAATTCAGAAAAATATTTCTATTATTCCATATTAAATATATTTTATAAACATCATACAATACATGACAAATTGAATAACTATGTAAATATTTAAACGTAGATGTATTTGATAAGCAATTTTGTGATATATTAAATATGTTATTGAAATGAACATTTTGAAGGATGAATAAAATTCGACTGTTATTTATCTTAAAAACTGAATTCGTTATATTGTATAACGATGTATATTATTATTACTTTTATTTTGTATATACATATGTATTATAGACAAAAAAGAGATGCTTCTAAATTAAAATAATGACATAGAAAAATATATGATTTTTAAACTGGCAACGTTTACTTAAATAAAATCGTAAATATATCAAAAAGACTACGGTTTACTTTTTAGCTTTTAATGTGACCTAGTTTTATCTAATGTAACTTATTAAATTTTTTAAAGTATGCTTATATACTATAACCATTTTTTAATGCATTTTAAGGTTTACATATTTCAATGAAAGAGAAAATTTAAATAAACAAATTGTCAGTAACAAACCTCACAGTTTTATACCTCACAAAAACTCACTGAAATTAGAACAATACCATAACAAGACCTTCAAATATTCAAAATTATCTATATTCCATCCAGTCGATAAATTAGGACCATTATTCTGCTATCGAATTTTTTTATTTATATATTTGAATTTGTGAACAAATTATTATACGTCCATTACACGTCATATAAATTATAACAATAAAAGTTAAATATAAAAATATTACAAATCATTTTTATTTTAGATAACAAAAATTTTCTTTTTTATAATATAATTAACAATAAATTATTTTACAATAAATTAATAATATAAGTATTTAAATAAGGAACTTGATAATTTATTAACAATTACAATATCGCAATTCAAAGATTATAAATGTTTATATATAAAAATTGCACCAAATCACAGTAATTTATATTTTACAAGTCTCTATCTATTTCATTAATTGTTTTGAAAATTCTATTTATAGGATTATTTTGTGTATAATTTGATTTATATAATTTAGTCACAAACATATTCTTTTGCCTACAGATTTAAATCTCGGAACTCTAGAATTCAATAATTTTAGTAAATCTAGACAATTAAATTTATCATTGCGTAATTTTTAAATAACGTAAGAATCTTTAGTAGAAATATGATATTAATTATCATTTACATACGGGCCATTTAACTGTAACTTAAATATAAGAAATGATTATAAAACTTTTATTTTGAATAGTTTAAATTTTATAAATATTGGATTGTGAAATGGTAACTATACTATACTTTATTACTATAATATAGATTTTATTAATGTTAAATATAGCATTATCGAAATATACCGATTGATTTAAAGTTTTTATTGTTAGATTTATAAACCCTAGAAGTTGATTTGTTCTTTGACTAATAACATCAGTGTCTGTTTTTGAATCAAATATTATTTTTAAATTTGTAATGCTATTCTCTCTTTTGAGTGATTAACCATTTATATAAATATGGTGTTTTGCATAGAATTTTATAAAATACTGAATAAAACAGTCAACGTAACTAAATAATTAAATCAAAAATATTATTACGAATTATTAAATTCAAATAATTTTTCGTACTTAAGACTATTTAATGATAATATTAAAAAACATTAATTAATAAAAAATACTGACTTTCTTTAGTTATAATAACAAAGTATTACTCGATTTTATGTCCTTAACGTCAATAATGAAAAATGATTAACAAATGAGATTTTATAAGGTCGTTAATGATATATTATTTTTCTTTTGCAGTGTTGATTAATTTTTTCTAAAATTATACAAATAATCTTCATTATAATCAATTGCTAAAAGCTAGAACAGTGATATAAAAATAGTTTAATTATTCATCGTCACTCAGTACATATTAATATATTATAGGCTGTTTGTAGTACATCTTTATTTGCTCATTAATGTCCATTATTAGTCGAAACTGCACTTCAGTGTTTAACTATTCTACCTTTAACATTAATCTTGAATAATAGTTTACTAATAGCTATACTTTTTATATATATAAAATTATAATAAGCAAAATGCTAATATACTTGGTATAAAAATTACCATATAATTATGAACATGAATTATGAGTGTACTATATTATAGATTATTTGTAGTGTATCTTTGTTTGCTCCCTAATTTCCATTATTAGTCGAAAATTTAGTTTAATGTTTAATTGATGTTAGTAAATTCTCGAAACTTGCAAAGTTTATTGGAACAATTATGGCATATTGCATTGGAACAGCGTCGATAAACTAGATTGACCCAGTGCTCTATCTGAGCGATATACTCTGCCCTTCTTCTATTCGGTTTTCGTCGCAGTAGTGTTGATTCCAACGCTGAGCCAATGTTAAAGCTGTATATATATATATATATAAGTTTATAATTAAGTTAACTATATGATATATAAATAACTCACAAAATTAATAGTAGAAAAAAAGCTTCTGTTCTAAATAAACAAGTTATATATTTTTTAACATGATTTATTAATTAATGATTATTAAAATATTTATTATATCACACAATACAATTGGAGAAAAGCATTTAAATTTTTATAGCATAATCATAATTGTCTTCATTTTAATGCTTAATACCAAATAATTTGTTATTGAAAAATAAATATGTATTAAGTCAAAAAATGAAACCAGATTATAATCAAATATTGTTTCAAGAATATAACTTATTTAAATGAATTTAATAATAATACATTTTTGTTTCGAAGTTATAGTAAAAGTAAAAACAGAGATTAAGTACAAGAATATCCGTGAAGAAGAACGGCGTGATAAGTAGGACATTTTTATTTCGTTTATTGTACGAATTTATGTTTTTTAAGTTGTTTTTATTCTAAATTCCACACAAAGTTAACATTTGTGAATTAAAAAAGATTAATTAACACAAGATATCTATCATCAACTAAAGTCACGGAATTAGTTACTTATTTTTAACTATATTTATAAGATATATTTATGTCTAAAAGTCTTGTGGTTTCAGAGTATTTTTACCCAAATAATGCTATATTATTAAGCAACAAAATTGCCTTTAATTAAGTCATTAATCTGACCAAGAAATTATTTGCTAAAAAATGGTGAGGTACTTTGTTCAAAATCAACCCTTGGTTAAATTCTTTATAATTTAGTTTCAAATTAATATTTTATAATTTTTTCATTAAAATTAAAATTTCTTTTTTGTTAAATAAATAATTATGACCAACATGATGGAAATTTCCTGAAAACACTACAGTCGCTATAAAAAAGTTGTAAGACATTAATGAAGATGTTAATAAATGGTATTTGACCTACATAAAATTTCCACTTTAAAATAAGTTAACTTTTGGACTCTTAAATTTTTGCTATTAAATTAACTACAACTACATAAATATAAGTTGTACTATCAAATAAATTTGTACGTATAAGTTTATTTAAAATTCCATTAATAATACGATTTATTTCACGACTACGCACTTAATTAGTTAAAATTAGTAATTTTAGTAACTAATATCTACTTCTAAGTTTTAAGTAAACATTACTTTCGAGGCTGAAAATCAATACTGCAATATTACCATTGCGAAATGTAAAATTTGAAACGAACTGGATTTTAAGGAACAAAATCCTTTTCGAAAAATAAGAATATTTCTGAAGAGATCGTCATCTACGATAACGTAAAGAACGAAAAATCGTAAAAATGCAACTTGGAATACAACGTAGCAGCTCGAGAAACTTCACAATTGAAATGGAATACTTTGCAAATGACGCAAGTTGCGTTTAATATTATTGCGAGCGATTTGAAATTTAAATATTGCACAAAACCATACATCGTAGTTAATATAAAAGTTTCGCCAGTTTGTGTAAGTACACGAACGGAGTTTATAGTCGTTTTATAATCGCATTAAAACTGTATCATATCCTCAGGGGTGGTTTCTCGAAAAGTTAAAAACATGTGACTAGTTTAAACTTGTCAAGTAAAACTACTTCCTGTACATTTATTATTAAAAAAAGGCCGTGACTTCTTTTTTCTAAATCCATAATCGAAATTACGTTTGCTTTGTATGAAAGTTGAACAAGTGTTCAACTTTTTCGATCGTGTAAATATAACTTCAGAAAATTTCTAGTTATTTGTTAAATAATTTGCTTTTTTCAGTTTGCAGTCAAATTTCCTATAGTAATATTTAATTATCACATGGTTTTTGAAACTTAATTCGCCGATTACTTTAACGTTTTTAATTAATTAACGAGCGAATCCTAATGGAGGGTCGCAAAGAAAAACAACGCAATCAAAATTGTTCCTAAATGTAAACAACGTTTCTATAATTTAAACATTACGAGAAATGAACGAAATTTTCGATACATTTTTCAATCAAGTAACACGATACATGTTTTCTTATAAACGAGCTGTTTCCATTTATCAAACTATACATTTTTAATATGTTTAATGTAATATGTAACTACGAAGGATGAATTTTAATTGTAATCAAATGTGGTTTTTAAATTAAGTAATTACCAATATCGATAAACACATATTATCAGAAGAATATTTAATTATATTAATTATATAAAATATAAAACTTAATTTTTAGGAAAATCATCTCTTTCCTGTCATCTTTTAATCATGTTTAAACCGTATTTGCAAATACAAATTGCTTTCTCGCAATATGTAAGTCCTAAATGTTTTATCGGACGTCGTTGATATTAATTAATAACAGTCATGGCTCACGGATTCGTGCCGAGAGAAAGCAAAAGTTTGCAGGATAGCGCAAATACAAGATATTCTTGTTGACGACGCGGGAATTTCCATTACCCTAAAACATCAGGCCCCGGGGTGGTTTTTCTCACAGTTACTCGTTGCAAGAAAATGAGACGGACAAACAAAATACGAGCGAGAAATGATTCTTTGTATAAACCACAGAGTAGTACAATCCACGAAGACTGACGTAGAATCTGCGCCACCAAAAGGATTTCTCATTGGTTTTTCGCATCGACATGCGCGAGAATCGAAATTAATGATCCCAATATTACCCACTTCATCTTCGTTTTCACTTGTTTTTTTGTGCGCAATACTGGAAAGTCCTACAGGAATAAGTATTTTTTTTCGAACTTGCTCTTTTCTTTCTGTGTTAAATAATGCAGCAAATGTTATGATTCGATGATCTATCCATTGAAAAGCAATTTCAAACGAATTTCACTTGCGCATAAATAAATTTCGTATGAAGCGTGTAGCAAGTATCAGTATAATATATTAAAAAAGAGTGAAAGTTTTTGTGTAAAAGAGTTTTGATACGAGCAATCTGTAATAAAAGTTGTTAGAAATGAAATTAGCACTCGAAAATGAATTCACGTTTTCAGTATTAATTCAATCCTCTAAGGAGAATAGGTATTCTACGATTTAAAAAATATTAATTTTAATTTGACATAATTTTTAAATCTCGTTCTTTTGTCCTTTGTTTACACTTTCGACAATCTTTTTATATCTGTACACTAAGAAGATAAAAACTTGGCAAGAGCGCGTGAATTTTTCATTATGTTTAATGGAGCAATCATGAAACTTGACAAATATCGTTTCCGAAAGCAGTTAAACCTTTAAAGGGATTTAGAAAATGTTGACAATCCGTCCTGCTTGGTGGTTGGGTTCATATTTGAGTGCGAATTTGTTATTTATCGTTTGCTTGGAGGGTATGTGCAAAGAGACTGAATTAAATGTAAATGAAATTGTAACCCTAATCTTGCGAAGATTGTATGCTGAATTCATCGAATGTTGACGCGGAAGTTTTGTTGCAATTTCGACAAGATGTCAAATTTCAATTGCTTTCTCTGTACATTAGAACAAGGTAAACGAATTTCACACAGTAGATAAATTAATGCACTTACCTTGTATGGATGATTCAGTTTGCATAATTTTTAAAGTTGTTTGTTTTGTCTTTTCAGATTTTTTGTTTATCAACAAACAGTCCAAAGGTCAAATACTAGCACTTAATTTAGCATCCAGCGGGTAAAATAAAAATAAAAACAACGAATTAAATGCTTTATATATTTATTTAAACAAATGCCAACTTTCGAAACATTGATGGACATACTCGTATAAGTATTTAGTTGCAGAATAAAAGTTAGTAATACTGCACTGGATAACTTTTGTATTTGTGATTCGTTAGAGTGATGACAAAGCTCAGATGTTTAGAGTGAAACAAATTGAAAATTAAATGTACTGAATCTGTATTAACGGATAATGGCTTTGCCGTTTTACTAACCTTGAATCTGCTTATCCATATACATCTGTGTCAGAAAACGTCGCGCGAGAATAATCCCGCTTTGTACGTCTATATGTTCATGTTTGTTATTAAACATTTCCCATTTTCCAATTTTGCACACGCACCACGCAACTTCAAGTTGAAATTCCTTCGTTGCATTTAAATTTACCTGAATGATCTTTATGGAAAGAAACTAGTTCAAAACGTAACAATCAAACTTCCCCGTCATTCCCAATATAAATGAATTAAATTACACTCTTGTTATCTTCCGTTGACACACGTGTTTACTTTCTTACACCCGTCCGAAAACTCGTAAAATTTTTAAGTACCAGAAGTCTGCAAAGTATCTTAAAATCTGTGGTTAGATCGAAGCGTTTGAGCTTCAAAGTTTTTAATTGGAAATAAATCTATTGCAAAGATATAATATATATTCATAAGATTAAGTTCGAGATAAAAAATGGTTCGCATCGCATAGCTATTCGTTTTATCAATTATCCGGGGATTTTCAAAATGATAGTATTTAGTTTTACAGAATTAAGTAACGTCACTCTAGCCGCTCTGCAGGCTAATAACGATAACAATCGTTTTTCCATTACACTAAAATATCGTGAGTTACAAATGACCCTTTGACATAGGTTATATTCATTTGTTTTTTGCTCTTGGTTTTCTCTCTTAGTTAAATATTTATTTATCGTTACATATTTTGAGGGACGGGGTGCTTACTAATAAATTTTATTAATTTTTTTAGTTGTCGCGAGACCCGCGAAACTGAATTTATTTGTGCGTTCGTATTTTGTTATCACGAAAAGTGAATTCGTTTCGAAAACCCGGCACTCTGTTTCAATCATCTCGACCCTTCCAAAATGTACCTTATGTTACTTTTAGTTTATACGATAAAGACTTTTATTTCTGTTTTTGTTCACCGTGTAATTTAAGGTGCTTGCTTCATTTCTTATTACCTCCCCGGAGTAGTTAACATATGTTAAATGCAAAACTTTCAACAACAACTCTTCGCCATAAATAAATATCTGAAAGATTGTTAATTTGTCAACATTCAAAATACCTCTCTGTAATATACTTCTAATCAATACCCGGTATCTCATTGATATGATTAGCGTACTTCCGTGTATAGGTGAAGCAAAAAACTATAAGGAGTTTCAATTCAACACACAGACCCCACAAGTTTATCCATTATGAACATCTGAAAGTTGGATCTTTTATACATAATATTAAACTGTAACGAGTATATGTATAGAATCCTGATTTCTGGATTAATCGTAAACTTATCGCAACTATTCGCAACGTTTGATTAAAATTTCTAAGGGAAATTAAACGACACAATGTAAAACGCTCCATAAAAATATCTCCGTAGAATTTATCTCCTTCCCATGGAACAAACATCAACGAAGGTCCTCGATCTCGCAAAAGCAACAACAAAAGCAAAATCAGACGTATCAGTGTGGAATTTTACATGATAAAGACGGAATTCCACCCCGTTGATGGACGCGATCGTTTCGGGAGGGTCGAGCGTGGTACACTTTTAGCGTCCATACTCGGTGTCATGTGAAATACGTAACAAATGATCACCTCACGCGGGTCTTGAATTAATTGTCAGTGCAGTTCGTTTGGACTTAATCCGTAAATCCAAAAAGTGTTCTTTCTGCGGCGACACCTCGCGATGTGCCCAAACACTCGACACTCGTAAGCACCCACATAACGAAAAATATATAATTCAGAACAATGACGCGCACAAACACCAAAGTTATTCCGAGTTTTAATCGCCAGTCACAATCTTCGTTACATTTACTAGTCTTAAATTAACGTGAATCCAATTCCTCAAGTAATTCCAATGGTTCTCGTCTACAAACGTTTGGCCTTGTACCTGAGTTCTGATCAATCCCCCTGGCTGAACCTCAATTCTAGATTTGAGCACATTCGGAAGACTAGGCCTTATGATGTCTAAATGTTGTCGAACTATCGAACTTAAGTTTGGAAATGTGGACAATAACGGTTTCCTAGATTGGGATTTTACTGATCTTCACATGTCCGTTTCCTTACTGTGAAGCGTCAGATCCCCAACTATAGGTCCGCATCCGGTTTGCCTCCTATAAGAGTCCGAAGATCGTGATTGGCGGCTATGTCAGACAGATATTTCTTGAATCTGAACTCTCTTCTTTGCACTACCAGGGGTACCAGGCTGTCGGAGAATTCCAGGGCAGGTCAAAGTTGGGGCAGAAACCTTAGGAGGTGGCGGAGGTTCCGGAAGATCGGAATCAAGGTCATCATCATCGTCGTCGTCGTCATCATTAGTCACAGCAGCTACGGTAGCATCCACACAAGGCGAAGGTGTTCTAGCCCTAGGACTTCTATTATACGAAGGAGGTTCTGTAATTCTTTTGCCTCCTGGAGGTGGAGAACATTGAAATTCCTGCAATTGCAATTCTAGTTCTTGGACCAGCTTAACCTTTTGAGGAGGCGGACTAGTGGATGGCGAATCACCCAAAACAAATGATGATAATCTTCTTTTATTGGATGTAGAAGATTCTATACCAGAACAACCAGCTTCAAGTAATTCTTCCTTTTTTTTGTCCCCGAATCCAGATAATCCAGAGGAAGAAGAGGTTCCACTTTTGTCTCGTTGATGGTAGATGCCGGCAAAAATGAGGATGTTTAGTACGAGAAGAAACACTCCTACTGCAATAGTTACTGAGAGGGCAGTGGTGTAACTTTGATAATGACTGGAAGCTAATTTACGTAGCAAATTATTTGGTCCTGGTTCTAAGTTGGGGACTTGACTTTTAACTGTCGTTGAAGTCATAGTCGTAAGGTTAGGGATGCATTCTGTGCTGGATACCGAGTTAGACATAATAGATGGTTCTGTTGGCGATGGATCTGGTACAGGTGGAGCTGGAAGTGGCAAGGCCATACTTTGTGGTCGAACTGCTCCTTCGTATAAATTGGGACTGTCTGCTAAATGATGATGACGCATGCTTATT
Organism: Psilanteris sp. ZL-2020; assembly: GCA_022817085.1. Classification (NCBI taxonomy): domain Eukaryota; kingdom Metazoa; phylum Arthropoda; class Insecta; order Hymenoptera; family Scelionidae; genus Psilanteris; species Psilanteris sp. ZL-2020. The sequence continues at coordinate 9,848 of JABFQC010004233.1, forward strand.
TCATAACCTGGCCTGTGAAGTTGAGGTAGCAGATTTAGCCATAAACTCATTTTGTGACCTCGATAGTGGGAACGCATTTCAATTTTCCGTCCAACATCTAAATACAGTTGATTTATTGAATCATATGAATCCCAGAAAGGAAAAGACATATTTGGACTGGCTCTATTGGGATCACTATAACAATAGAAAGGAATATAGATTAGTTTTAAATGTTAGTGAAAATGTAAATTATTTTAAATAAACATTAATTATAATAACTTAATAAGGAATATTGACGAGCGTACGAATTGGCGAATGACGAAAGTATATTCATGGTGAATGTTAACATATAAAAATATACAAAATGTGACTATGTTTTATATATTTTTATTAAAAAATTAAATAATTTTTTTTGAATTTTTGAATTTTTTTGTTAAATACTTAAATTTCTTATTAATTAACGACGAAAAGAAAAAATAATAGTACAAATAATTCTCTTGTATAATATTACAAATATAACATCTCATGATTAATTTATATTTTATATTATTGAAAATGATTCTATTATTTCATTTTGCTCAATGTTTAATGATATCAACTTTGGCTTGTATATAACATAGAATATTGATCTGCTTCCTTAAATACCCTTTTCATCATATGAAACATAATAGAACAGAACATAACATAATCCATAATTGAATTGAACGATACTATCGACATATACTATTTAGTAAATATATCATATTTATTAATAATTTATATTATGTCATATTAAATATAAATAATTAAAATAAGCAACACGATTATAAGAATCTATTTTATAAAGATACATAAGTAAGATATTCTAATGATCTTAAAACTATCTGCCATTCTTTATATTTATTATTATTAATAAAACAACAGAATTGCCATATTGATAAAACATACGTATTCTATTTAATTGTAATTTAAATATAGTTTTTAATTATGCTTTTGGAGAGAGAATGAAAAGATGGATGAAAAGTTCTTCCGTGATGTGAAATAAAATAATAAACCTTATATAACCTATATAATGTTAGAGATATAATTAATACACTCTTCTGTAAAAAAGATTCACGCCATGAAGCACACAAAATCGTTGTTCTCGTTAAAAAAGTCTTTCTAAAATACAAAAAAAAAGATAGAAAAAAGTAAAAAATATACAAATGAAGAATTCAGGATTGAAATTGCTCGAGTAATATATTTTTTTATCGTATCAGTAAATACGATATATCTATTGAAACTGTTAATGAATTACATAATTGGACAGAAAGTTTTTTCTCATAAAAGCAAAATAGATAAAATATTTTCTAATATAAATTTCGAAATAATAAAATATAAAGATAAAAAATATAATATATAACAATTTTTGTCCTAATTCTATCTTAGGAAAATGAATATATTGCATTGAATTAATACAAAATTCAATACATTTTTTTCATTGAAATATCTTGTGTATAATATATATTTTAGAATATTTATATAGAAAATCCAACATCATGAAATCAAACATTGTGAAATTCCGTTTGAAATTAATATAAATGTTCACATATAACAATGAACTAACAAAACGAATAAACGATCCCTTACAAATGTTAAACTTATTAGTAAGAATGAAAATAAAATTAAAAGATTCATCTCGATTATCTATGCCAATATAACGATTTAAAACGTCGCAATTCATTTTTAAATTGATAGAGATTAATTTCGACTTCACAGTGATTATCTACTTACTCACATCAGAGCTATACAAGAAAACACGTATGTTTCAATCATTTTCTGACTATTTACAATGATTAATACATTTTTAATTAATATACAGAAATTAAACAAATTGTTTATATATTTCGTTTAATATATTATCATAAGTTTTAAATCTAGAAAATATTGTATGAATTTTTTTAAATAATCCTGACATGATTAAAATTAATACAAACAGAAAATTTTTACTGTTATATATAATTCAAAATGACAGATATAACATGAAATAACCAATATGTTCATAAAATAAATAAATGTTTATAATTAATGTAAATAATATAAGTTAATAAATTAAATTAAACTAATTTCGAACTATGAATTATATTCATATAATTGATTACTTTCATTTAACAGGTAAATTCGAACTGAAGTATAATACATATTTAAATCTTCTACAGCAAAGAATTAGAACAGGCGCGAATTAATAATTTACGTATGCGTAATTCCATCCCCACAAACAATGAATTGGTATTTCAATAGGCGTTACAATATAACAATTACATATTGAATATTTAATTTAAACACAAGGCAATATCGTTTTATTCATTATTCCTGGCGAAGTTTAATTTCAGACATTAAACGTTGTACTCCAACTTAAGTGACCGATCGTCAAAGACGAATTTTAAGCAGTCTTTGCACTCGGATTTCCAGCAATGTAAGAACTGCGAGTATCATTTTGAAGACACGCTTAAGTGGAAATCAATATAACACACTGACCATTAAAAGTTTGCGTGACGGAAAACATCGCAGCTGCAAAGTTACCGATAGTTGAAAACGTAATTACAAGGAAAGTTGACTCAATTTATTAGCGTGTAATTAAATCATTACATTCGAGTCTAGGCCGCGATTGTCGTCGCAAGTCGATGACAAAGTTGGCCAACTTCAGAATTGCAGCGTGGCCTGATGAAATTAATTAATCAGCTTGCTGCTCGCTACAATTGTCAGAACCAGCAAAGAAATGCATCCGACAAAAACCTACCCATAACGGACGAAGTTCGTAAGGTAATGCACGAGCAGCCGGGACAGATTCTCGTCGCTCTCGGTGTAGTTGCCATTAGTCGTAGTGAACTCACTGCGGAGTAGAGGGATGCCTAACAAGTAAGGAATTTCCTCGCCTCGTCGACTGGGTTGATCATTGGGTTGGAAATGAAGAAAATATCCGCGGCCTCCCGAAACAGAATGTAGCAGTGCCAGTTTAAGCATAGGCGCTGCCACCTGACCATCCCCTAACAGTGAAAGTAGACCTTCGCAGATCGACAGTGGACTCTGCTCACCCCGTTCCCAGTCCGTGTATTCGTTCCTCAAGGTTGAATAAATC
>JABFQC010004234.1:0-12922 GCA_022817085.1 Psilanteris sp. ZL-2020
GCATTTATTGAAACGTTTTCAATACATATTACAACGTTTTATGCAATTATCACTGCATAACACTGCCATCATAGGATTCATCGTATACGTTGTAATATTTAATACATTATTTCTCTCAGTGTATATTTTTATCATATATCATGTTAAATTAGTGTTACAAACAGTAATTTTTCATGCTTTATTTTTTTCAGTGTATCAAACAACATTTCTGTAAACCGATGGAACAAATATTTTGTTTAATCGTCGTTTACAGTCGAAGCAAAGCTTGCACCGCTGCAAAGAAACGTGCAACTTTGTCGTCGAAACATTTCGTAAAGCGTTACGCAAGGGACATAAATATACATATACATATGTATACATATATATCCACGATTGTAATGTAACGCGACGTTTGTGTCGAAGCAAATCTTACTTCAGTCATAATGCGTCCGATTTCGTCGCCGCCCATGAAATTGTCCAATGCCAAGTCAACGGAGTCGAGGGAAAAGTCGAGCTCGAAACTTTTCATATACATTCCTCTCGAGTAGCCGAGAACGGTATTGACATATATCCGGAAGTCATAAACCATGGCCTGAAACGCACCGGAACCAAATACAGGGAACACGTCCCCGACTTTTCCGGAAATGTTGTAGTAGCCGTCCACGTAGATTGTAGGCACCGATATGTTCACCGCAATCATTGGCCCGATCAAAGACAGTCTGGCTTTATTGATTGTGAAAGTCGACAATTGGTTAATCGTTGCATCTTGCACGGACAGTCTCAATCTGAAATTAAGTTCACGTATGAACAATTTTGAATCCAAGCATATTAGGCTGCAATCATTCACGTTAACGCAATAATCGTAAATTAAGACAAGCAATCGAGATTGCGCGTTTTTTCTAATCATTTTACGAATTGATGGTTGTGTGTGTGTATGTATATATATATATATTTCATTTGACAGATATCGCTTTGACTAACCGTGTGGCATATAAGTGAAAAAAGTGACAATAAAGTAATGAAACGAGAACGACGATCGAATTTAATTTTGTAACGAGAGTGTAATAAAAGAGACATAAAATTTCGATTCGAAATGCTCTACTATTCTCGGCAATGATTCTGTACTTTATGTACTAATTCCGTTACATAAACGTTAAAGAATTTTAACATCTTATTCGAATAAATCGGCATTTTCCATACGTTCGCGCTTCGAAACTCGTTGACACACGCACGGACGTTTTTTGCCACAAACATTTTATATAATTTTATGTAATTATTCCGATCGCATTTACGGATGGACCACGCCGCATATTACCCAGCAGCCAAGATCCTATTTGGTACACTGAGAAAAATGGACTGTTGCTTCAACAGTCCGTACTGTACAGTTTGGACTGTAAAAAAATAGATGTCTGAAAAAAAGTAATAGCTCTTTAAAAATAAAACAAAATAAGTCTGGACTATTGCTACAACGGGCCAAATGATTAATTTTTCATTTTTTACGAATAACATTAATAAGTAAATTAAAATAACACATATAAAAATTAATTCATAACCTTAAAATGTCAAAATTATAACAGTATCGACTGTACAGTCCAGAAATGTACATTTTTACAGTCCAAAACTGTTGGCGGAACAGTCTAGTCTGTTAATTCAACAGTAAATTTTTCTCAGGTACTGAGAAAAATTTGTATTAAAAATTACCGTGCCAAAACAGTACTTTGATTTGTTTGTCAACAAAGAATGATTACCATTAAAGCACAGTAAACAGGGAAATCGAAGTAATGTTTACGATATTTAGGGGTCATTTTTACGTGTTGACAAACATCGCATCAGAATACTGTTTTGGAGCAGTAAATTTTCATAGAAATTTTTCTCAGTGTATACACGGAGAATAATGTTTAGCTGAAACTAATAAACATTGTTTCAAGTTAGATAAGTGTTTGGCTGATTCAGTAAAACATTTATTTAAATCACATATTTATTTATTTATAACAATAAAATATTCCCTCCGTGTATATATACGCTTATAAAACGCAAATCTTGAAAATCTATCGAAAATTCCTAAACATACTTCCTTCGTAAAATCGTAATTTTTCCGCACATTCCACGATTCCACTCTTACGACCCGCATCGCAATCTTTACAACGCGCCACACCAATTTCTTCATTGCATTATACATCACCCTCGAATGTCCAATTAATCGCTGTAATTAGTGTCGTTGAACACGTTCATCCGAGTTTCGCGATATTGTTTTGCTAACAAAACTAACGACGCTGAATAGTTAATAAGCAATGTAAACGCGGAAGAATAAAATTTCAGCCCGTGAATAATGCATTATATTTGAATCTAAACTTGAAACAACGTACGCGCGTACGTAGTTATAGAAAGCATAACGAAAGTCCAGATTTTTCGAGACGACGTTGGTCAGCGTTCGAGAAAGCAAACGGTCGGATCCGCGGAGTGACGATAATTCAACCGGCAAATGATTTTGAGGGACAAAAAAAGGCGACGGCGAATCGATGATTTAATCGCGATTAATCGTCCTTTTCATCGGCCGGGTAGAGAGAGAGGGAAAAGAGAAAAAAAAAAGAAAACAAAAATTAAGTGACAACCAATTACTTGATCGGACAAATCGTTTGTTATGAAATTTATGACAAAACGATAACTTTATCGAGCGATTTGTACTAATAAGCTGTCGACTCGTTAATGCGTTTCGTATATCCTCGGGTTGCGCCGCGCTCTTTCGACTCGAGCGCGCTTTTAATCTCGTTTGATATTGCGCTTGATATTTATAAAACTAAGATCGCGTCAAGTTCGTTCGGAGCATCGCAATCTTCGATTGTGTAATTCGTTTCCTCGTTGCTGTTGCCGTAATGAATCAATTCAGTAAAGTGGCGATCTCGTGTGCTCTGTCAACGCACTGGTACGGATTTGATGGAAAAAAGACAGAAAGAAAAAGAGGGGAAAAAACCAGCGACGAAAGTCGCGCGCGAGAGTTGGCTCGAATAAAATACCAAACCGATTACATAAATTTCACGCGTGGAACCTAACCTGTCAGTGATACTTTATTGCTCAATTAACCATGAAAATAATACGATATGCGGATTTAATAATACGAAACTCAAAACGCACGCGGCAGTATTAATATTATCTGTCGCGATATTGGACCGGTGCGTAATTGAATCAAATGGGTACGATTGGCGAAAATAAAGGAAGAAAAAAGTCACGTGTAAAGGAATTTGAATGTAATGCGCGCGCGCGTTCAAATCTGCGTGGATGAAATGTATGAACACGTTGTATGGGGTGTATCTTATTTATTATTATATATGAATATAATTACGATATGAAAGGGAATTTGAATTTATCTAATTCCGGACGGAGAGTTTGAAATTACAACAAAATTTATTTACATGAAAGTGACAGTTATAATGATTATAGAGAATAAAAATTTTTTTTTTATATTTATGAAAAATGTTATTTTGAGAATATTATTTAACGATTGGGATACAATTTTGGACGAAATTTGAAAACGTAAAATAGGTTATTTATATTTGACATCATGAAAATCGATTTGAAATGATACGTAATATCCATATGAGGTTAATCGATTAAAAATGTAAATAATAATTAGAAATTTGTTTTAATTAAGAAAATGTTTTCAAATAATAAATAATTGTTCGAATAAATATTTTTGACTAATAAACAATTCAAACTCGAACTCTGTAATTAGATCAAATTAAATTCCCTAAAATCTATTTATATTTATATAATTACAATGTATATAAATTTATAAGAAATTTATTACAAATATATTAAATTTATGTTAGAAATTAATTGAACTATTCATAATTAATTAATTAATTGATTTCCAATCATTATAGTCGTTTAGCATTATGTTCTTCCATAACATCAACTTTGTTTTGACTTTCATTGCGCATAAATAAATGAAATTTATAAAAGTCTTTAAATTTAACCTCATCGTATTAATAATGCATATTTACAGTATTACATTCGCTGTTAATTCACGATTAATTAGTAATGTCACGTGCTTTATCGTAACTATAAATAAACAATTATATATTATTATCTGTCACGACAAGTGATATTCAACTTTGAACTTTGAAAATATCATTTAAACAAAGTTACTTCATAGTTATAAAAAAAAAAAAATCGAAAACGGCAAATTCCATACCACAACCTTATCACAACACAAACGCAAAAACAATAAAACAATGCGAAGTGAATTCCCCATTAAACCCCATTCAAATCACTTCTAACGCGCTCAATTAATTACCGTTTCATTCACTGAAAAAACTAAGTGGTTACCATTGCCATTTAAATGGTAAGCTCTACCACTTACAGTAATATCTTCTCAATTGTAAGTTGTGTCAATTTGAAGCAATAAGATCACTCATTTACAGAAATGAAAACGTGTTATATTCTTAATCCGACAATATAATTATAAACATAATTTTCACTGTATTACTATTAACTTTTTTTTTCATATCAACTGTTAACCTTTCACGTAATACAACGAAGAAATGTTATATTATAAATTATCATACACGCACAGAAGTATATCGTTGGTTTAATAAAAAATTTGTTAGATTAACAAAATATTTGGTTATTATTTAATGAAAAAACTTCATTGGTTTGTTACAATTAATTTACTTTTGTCGTTCATTTAATGCTGATTGAAAAATAAATTTTGTTAAATAAACAGAAATATTGTATTGGTTCCTTAATTGTAAAATTTAATTATGTTAGTTCAGCAAAATACTATGTTTTGTTTTTAAAAAACATTTATATGTATAATATTTAATTAAATATAATATTTATATATGAATACAACATTCTAAAAAGTATCTTAATATATTTCAGTGGATAATTGCAAAAGTAACAAAATATAATGTATTTCTATATAATATATAATACTGCATATAATATTTCTATATAATGTAATTTACTGTTACTTTTGTTCATCATTTATTAATCACTTGATAACCTAACCTAACAGAAAATGTATGTAAACAAAGAAATAATGTTGTTCGTAAAGTAAAAATTTGTCCAAAATTTCATTCCGCTTTACCTCAAATTTTACTCATTATTACTCTAACAAATTTGACTATTATTTTAAAGTAATTCCCCATCGATTTATAGAACCCTACTAAACCAACGCCAGAAACTGTACACGGAGATTAATATTATATTAAAAATGACTATAAATTATGGTATTTCATGGATTTGGAAGCAAATATTTCTAAAATTATTATACATCTTCAAGACAAATTAGCTATATTCTATAAGACAAATATCTATAAAGTATAGTAATTTCCATAATACTAATCGTGATATCCTTATAAACCTATAAGTATAGTATTTTCTAATATAACTTTTTTCTACACGCAGCAAAATGTTGCATTAAAAATTACTGAAACTTCAGTAAATGTTATTCAAAACACAGTAACACACGGACAAAACAAAATTTCAATTAGAAATCTTCGAACTTTTCAGTAAACATTGCTGAATGTTTGTAAATATATATAAAAATTCATCAATGTTTACTGAAAAGTTCGGTAATTTCCAACTGAAATTTTGTTTTGTCCGTGAGTTACTGTGTTTTTCATAATATTTACTGAATCTTTAATTTCACTAATTTTCTTTTCTTTTTCCTTCACTAATTTTTAATGCAACATTTTACTGCGTGTACGTGTAGTAATTTCTACAACAATTTTGTCTCCGTCCGTACCACCATTGACTTATCCCCTTACGAATTGTTTCTCTTTTGACACCCGACCGCGCGCCGCGAACCAATAGTGCTCTTACTTACGTCAATCCGAATCGACGCGCGACGGCGGCATAGCAAATCGCACCGCGCGAATTTCATTCCCAAAACGATCGCGCCAAACTCGTGTCATCGAAACCCGTCGATCGCGTCGTCAAACCGTCGAGCGCTACGGAAAATAAGTCGACGCGCGCGAAATTGCGTTCGTTAAATGAAATTAAATTTAGCCGGCTGCGTTCGACCCGATATTACACGGTCCTGCACGACACGAGCGTTTGACGTTTCGCGAAGGTCGCGCGTTCCCCTCCCCCGGCCCTCCGCGCCGCTACTGATCGCGTACGCGGTTACATATGCACACGTGCACGCACATACGCACGTTTCGCGCGTTCAGGGATGCTCACGTCGCTCGACCAGTCGCGCCGATTTTCTTATTCTTTATCCCGATTCGAAGGTAAGAACGCGCGGCGCTCCATTTTTCGTCTCTCACTTTGTCACAGCGACGCTCCGTTTGTCGACGAAATTCATCGCGTTGGCTTTCGTCGCGACGACGTAACTCAATTCCGATCGACCGACCAATATCGGCGGCGAAATTGCTTTCGTCGAACGAATCGCCTTTTTTCGTCGTGTCGTAACGATCTCATTTCGCAAAGCGTAAACGATCGATTCCGATTTATGATCGGTAGACTGTCAATCGGAACCGCCGTTTTGGCGAACGCGATTTTTTTGCGACGCTCGATCGAAAAGTGTGTTATTTATAGGAACGCGGGTCAGTGCGAGTTTCTTTTCGCTGACAACTGTCACGTCGCTTCGACGCGATCCGTTCGCGCGACAAAATTTTCCGAATCGAAACGTCGTAGGCCGCGTCGCTAAAAATAGACCGCGCGTTAATTTGGATTGTTACATTTTGACACGATGCATTATATGCGTTTGGGTTGGAATTGCTGTTCATTAGGATAGGCGTTCACGTGTGAGAGTAATTTGTTTGAATGCGAAATTGGTTTGTTATGTTTTAAAGTAAATTTCAGCTCGAGTGAATTTTTTTTTTTTTTTTTTTTTTTTGATTGATTTGACATTGATCTACGAATGGCTAAGCGAAAAGTTACGTAAATATAAGTAAAATTTATTTTTTATAATCAGCATTTGCTAATAAATAAATCGTGAAAAAAGAATAATTGAAAAATTTAAAATTTGATAAAAATATTTCAAATAATTTAAGCAAACGTTTTATGTAATCATTTATGCAAATTTAATATATATACTGTCATCATATAATAATAATAATTATAACCTGTACACCACTTTCAATGCGATTTTATAGAAAATAATCATTTTTTCACATATTCTCTCAGTAACTGTGAAATAATAGAAAAGGACTGATTAAAGCATCAAATTTTTTGAACGAACATTAGATTAATAGCATTCGTTCTGAAATGAAACTAACGACAGCGATAATTTCATTGTAATTTATCTTACGATATTAATTACAAGCATTATACAAATATCGTTTATTAAATTTATTTTGCATTTTAATTCCTGTATCCAAGTAGCGATGCCCAGAAAGAAGCAGTATAATAAGCATTACAAATTAAATGAAATATATCTTGTTTAATAAATTTTAGTACTTTAATTGAGTCAACTATCGAAATTTTAAATAACACTTAAATATACAGTTCGATGAGATACAAATTTATCAGTATTAATCAATTTGTATTAAAAACTTATAATAAATTATCTAAATTAAATAAAAATGTAATATTATTATTATTAATATGATACGCATAATCATTGAAGTAAGTTTATTATGCAAAAATCACTAACATTTATTTTTAATATTTTTTGTTGTAATTATTTTATAATTTAGTACAAGTTAGTACGCATAGAAAACAACGAACATTTTTTCATATATACACTGAAAGAAATAATCCTGCAGATTTTACCATACTATATTGTAAAAATAGGATAAAGGGGAAAAAATGTAAACAAATATGATAAATTATGGTTAAAACTTCAATAAATGTGATAAAAATTACCATACAATCTGGTAGAAATAATATTTTCAGGTATTTATTTACATTTTTTTTCCTTTATCCGATGTTTACAATATTATCTGGCAAAGTTTTCAGGATTATTTCTTTCAGTGTACTACCATATATTAAAACTTTCCTATACTTATTAATAATTATGATATCATTATACTTTTCAAGTATACCAAATATATATATATATATATCATTTGCTATATTACCATAGTAATGTCTTCTATACGATTTAGACTTGAAATATTTTATAAACTAAAAATATCCAAGGCGAAAAATGTATGTCCATCGTAGTTAAACACACACACTAAAAATATTATAAAATCATAATGAATTCACCAATTAAAATTTACAAACAAACGTTACAATACCATAAAACGTATTTTTCCACACACACACACACACACACATACTCATTATTCCACACACTTTTTCCACGTTATCCCACTTTGACCATTCGCGCTCCGATTTTTCCGACGCAACTTTTTCCCCGCGCAAAAACTGCAGAACAAACGAACCCATTTCGTAACCGCGCGTTACAAACGCCGGCAAGATATTTTGCTAACAATTTGAAGATGATATTACGTTAAATAAAGCGCCGCGGTTGAGCACCTGGAACCGAAGAGCGCGCGGCGCTCCCGGCACATCGACCTTATTATCGCGAGGCAAAAATCGAATAATTACGGCCGCGCGCAGTTAATGAACAAACAAAACGCGGAATAATTAAAAAGCCGCCTCGCGTTGTGGACGACTCTTTACTCGGTCGGACGCTCGTAACTCGAGTCGCCGCGCGTTTTCCTTGGCATAAAGATAAATATTCCCGACCGCTTCTCGAGTAACTAACAGTCGCGATCGTCCACCCACTCGGTCGCAGCGCGAAATTACACGGCCGCGCGCTGTTTATGGAAGAGTTCCGTACGCGCTCTAGCAGATGCGCCGGTTTCGCGCAATCAAAGGAAATTTGTCGCGGACGGCGAGCTTTGTCGTCGCGCCGCCTAACTCGGTTGCGTTTCAGCGGACAAACACATTACATAAGGATTACATTTTAATTGTGCAAAAGACGACTATGAATAACCTCACGCATTTGCATACAAATGACTTATTCGTTCTCGCCGTATTTGCGCTATTGATTCGCGCGTTCCTTTTTTACACTCGCATTTTTTGCGCTTTTTTTTTCGAAATTTTTTTTGCCTTTTTTTTTCGGTCCGTTTTTCCCCGCTGTTTATTCAAATTCGCCTATTAACCGGCCATTTGCGTCTAAGCACTTTTTTGCGCGCCGATATAAACAGACGATCGCCGAAAACATCGCCGAACAACGCGCGACAAATTGCAATACTTCGCCGCGTATTTCCCCGGAGTCGCGTTTCCGCGACAGCTAAATGTTTGGTTTTCCGGGTGACAAATTGGAACGGAAAAAGTATGAAAAAAATTCGGCCGAATTTGTGCAATGACGCAACCGCGCCGACACAAAGGCATCAATTTGCCGCGCGGAATTAAATTATCGTTTAATATGCGCCGGGATCGGCGAAACCAATTGGATCCGCGCGACACGCTTGACGCGCGCAATTAACGCGATCGCCGAGTCAAACGTTGATTGACCGAAATGTCGATTACGCGGACGATCTTCCGTCGTTTTTTTCCTTTTTTTTGCCCAACGGCATACGCCGGTTTTAGTAACATCCGCGAGTCGCGCCGCCGTTTTAATGTTATTAATTCGTCAATTATACGAAAGCACACGAAAGGTTTATTAACGCGAAATTGGCTGAAAAGCGCGATTTCGAGTATCAAAGTTGAATAACAAATTCGACAGTCGAGTGCTCGCGAATATACCGAGTGTTTGATGTGTTTAAGTTGCAATCATATTTCGTCAAACTTGTCTGTCATGATTTAGTAACGGAAGTGTGTTTTTTTTATTTCTTTGTGAACATTGAGAAAAGTGATGAATGATAAATGACGGTAAACGAATGTGGTTAGGAATAGTATTGAAATGGTATAATTTGAATATTTGAGGTGGAGATAGAAACTGATTTTCAGGGTACAATTAGTTTTTGAAGTAATTAATATTACACACGCAGAATAATGCTGCATTAAAAATTACTGAAAATTCAGTAAATATTATTCAAAACACAGTAATTCACGGAGAAAACAAAAATTCAGTCAGAAAATAACAGACTTTTACTGTAAACATTGATGAATTTTCAATATATATATACAAACATTCATCAATGTTTATTCAAAAGTTCGGTAATTTTTTACTGATTTTGTTTTGTCTATGAGTTACTGTATTTTGAATAATATTTACTGAACTTTCAGTAATTTTTAATGCAACATTTTTCTGCGTGCAAAGTGATATGATTATAGTTACAGTTAGGAATAATAAGAAAGGGCGAATATTTATATATTTTGATACTTTTTTATTCAATGAAATATTTACAAAATTGCTTATTTCATACTTACATTCGGTCGACGTATTCGGAGACAATTTGTTAACAACAATTTGGTAACAATTAATATAATATTTTTTATTTCATATTTTCATCATTATTTATACTGATAATAAACTAAAATTAATTAATAAAGATTAAACTTACCTTAACATTGTTTTATGACTCGTTCGCATATAAAAAATTATAAATCACCACTTACCTGACAAAAACCGAATCTTCTTTACACAGAAAGCGCAGTAGATTAGCGCATTATCTTACTATATTTTACTAAAAATATTTTACCAGATACTTCAATGGCTCTAAAACGGCATCGTTCCGTTTTTCAATCCATATTTTTTCTTACGTTTTCAAAACGACCACATCAAATGCATAAATCGTCTTAAAAGGAAGTTGACTTTGAATGTTTAATTTGAAACGACAGAGGTTTGTTGGAGTGTAAAGGCGTCGATTCAGTAATTATGCTAATCGCATTATACTTATGGCAAATTGAATTGACTTCCATTCTACGCGAACGCCCGAATAATTATAAAGTAAAACTAATTCGTCGCAAGGCGAGGCGCGGATCACGCTTTTCTAATACATTTTTTAACACGCACCGTGAACTTTGTCGATTTGCAATTCGCCGATTCATCTAGGCACAATGCAAATTGCAACGCATTAATGATATTGAAATTCGAGCGACGCTTTATAACGCGCGCGAAAGCTTTTATGAATGAAAGTGCGCGGGGCGCTTTGCATGTGACTTTGGCGGAGCGCGCGAAACCCGCAGCGCAACCTGCGCCAAATCAAATATTCGCGCGCTTCGCGAAATGTCGCAGGTCGCGGGATGAGGTATACATACATTCGCGGACGGTGCAATCGCGAGTGCATATAGGCGGCTTAGAAACGTCGTCACAGACAATGACTGGAGTCGAGTCAGCGACATTCGACAGGTGATAAAACCGGAAAAGTAATGAGCACTCTTGTTTTCGCGAAACAGCGCACGTAATGCAAAATCAAGATTTCGAAGTTTCCAAGCTGGTCTTTTTTTCGTCATGAAAGTTTGTTTGTTTGTTTTTTTTAATTACAAATTATGATTAGGAGTGAAATTGGAAGAAGACTTTTTTTATCATTTTCATAAATATATATATTTTATATGTATACATACATATTTTATTGAATACAGTATATTTGATAGAATAATTTTTTATTTTATATTAATTTAACGATATTTTGTTACGTTAATTTTTTTCAAATTTTCTTTAATTTTATTTTTTATACTATGTAAATGAATGGGTAATGAGTTAATTTATGACCCGATAAAAATGGTATTAATAATATATATACAAATAGTACAAATGGTATCGTCTTAAACACATCGTCGAAATTAATATATCATAAAAAACATGCATTTCATCTATGTTAATTAGTTAACAGTTCATTTCAATAATATATCACACATGAAATAATATATACCGTAAATTATTACTATACCGTATAGTAACAATTATGAAACTTCACGAGTACCGCACTTTTATTGTTTAAATTATGATTTTTCCAATATTATTATTTTCCGTGTATATTTGTTATGGAAAGTAGCATTAAAAGACGCAGTGAAGTAATAAAATATTATTCTTAACATCTGTTATAAATTATAAAACGAAGTTGATTGCAAATAAACCACAAGATAAAACAAACACATTTATATATTATTTGCATCGTTCGTAACTCATAAATAAGATAAAAAGATTCCACAAAGCTCGGTTTAATTTTGTTGTAATAATTCTATTTAACTCATATATTATGTATTATTTAACGCGGTATATCAACTATATCTATATATATACACACATACATGACCATACCAAATCAAAGATATTCTCTGCAAAATACGATTCCATTATTGGTCGAATTCAATTTCGTCGGCGGACTTCGAAAAAAATTAAGGCCGCGTATTTGCGCAAATCGGCCGATTCGCGAACGACATATATATACAAATATTCGAATGAAATAGTAAATGACATTATATTAATTACAAACGAGCATGTTCGTAATGTAAAGTTATTTGAACCCAACAAAAGTGATAACAGCGTCGAGATCGAGAACACACACATAAAATGAGTTTAACTTAATTAATACCTATACGCTTCTGCCGTAAACGTTAATTGCGCAAGTATAAGTACATATATAAAGATGTCCCATTACGTACATAGGTTCCATACGCCACCCTTAACATTTATTTAAGTGCTTTTCACTCTTAACCCTCAAAGAGTGTTTGACCCACTTACAACCCTAATTGTAATTCAGTAAGTAATGTTATACTGAAGAAGTGTAAATCTGTGAAATAAATACATTATTACCGTATGTTTACCGCTTTTGATCATTTCAAGTGCCGAATCAACAAACTGTATTGATTTACAAGACTAGTTTTTTTTTCTTTATATACCTAATTATTAATTTTCCTTCACAATTTCTTGCGATTCACATTTTCGCGAACCAAATTTGTTCAAAAAAAGGTCATCGTACACGGAGATAAATAAATGACAAAAATTTACTATTTATTTCCTTAATTTGGAATCATAAGAGAAAAAGAATAAAATTTACTGTTTTTAAAAGGAAAAGGTAAGTTTTTTTCATTGAAAAATACTACACTGAGAAAAATTTCTATTAAAAATTACTATGCCAAAACAGTATTC
>JABFQC010004235.1:0-12922 GCA_022817085.1 Psilanteris sp. ZL-2020
TCTTTGTATTATAATGAAACATTATATCCATTTTAATTAATGTTTATATTAAAACGCATTTAACAAAGATGTAAAACAATTATATCAATAAACAATCAGTTAACTCGTTTGGTTTACATTCTATGCAAAGTTACAAAAATACTGTATTTTGTAACAGTTATGTAAATATAACGAATTAATAAAACTCGTGTATTTACCGTTTATTATCTATTGTACATACATAGAAATAAAAAATGCTTCTATAACATTGTGTTCTCATTACCAAGAACACTTTCTTAACATACTATAGTGCTATTTTAACAGGTTATTACAAATGTGTTTTCATTTCCTGTATTTTAGTTATTCGTCGTTTTCTTTTATATTTGTATTTTAAAGTCCACAAGACATTTATTTAATATATATAAAACAAATTTTTTAATTTGCTTTTTATATCAGTCAAAGCGAAAAATTTAAGAAATGAAAGTCTTACAATTCCTAAATTCTAGTGTCATATAAACGGCAGTGCATGCATCAAACAAATCTGGTTGCTAAAGTATCAATTTTGGACTATTTATGACACTGAAAATCACTTTTATCTTAAAGATATTTTATTTAAGTTTCATTAAAATTACACTTCACATTACATTTTGAAGCTGTAGCTAAGAAATTGAATTATATAGTATTATATGATTTTTTATTATTTAATTTTTTTTCAATATTTATGAAAGATTTTTTTATACTGCAATAAAAATTAATACAGAAAAATATAGCATTTGCAATTATATTTGTGTTTTTGGCACACATATTTCTAGTTTAATAAGATTGTCGAACGTTTACGAATGTAAAAGTTATAAATTGGAATCAAATAATAAAAATTTTGTAATATTTTATAAGTGTTTAGAAATAGTATATGGTGTATCTAATACATAAAAGTAGTAATTACGGCTTTTCCATTGGCAAGTATTTTATGTCACAAGTTAAACATACTATTGTCGCTTTACTTGCACGAAAATAGCCGTGTAAAAGCCTACAGAGCTCGCAGAAATGTTTGTTCTTCTAGATCATATTTTCATGCACACATTCCTTTTGCACGAAAACCACGATATATTAAAATTATATTTCATTCAGCGTATCAAAAGATTTTAATATCATGTATGTTAATATATTATTAATATTATTATTATTATACATATTGTAGTTTAGTATTTTTATTATTCAAAAACTTTATTCATAAATAATATATTATACTTTAATGAATATGAAAAACTATATTTGTTATTATTTTGCATTTTTCATTATTTTAAACAATTCATAAGCAAGTTATAAATCAAAGAGTACTTATTAAATTATGATTAAAATTATATATTTTAATCATAATAATTTTTTATTAATCTATTTAATATAGTTATTAATTCATTACTAATTGTGTATAATCACATACAAACATTAAAACTATTTATAATGTTTCACGTTCTACATTCGTAATTGTGTTTTATTATTTTTCATGAAATAAAATTATTTTGTTGCTATAAAAGTATATTTTTTTAAATGAGCAAATTTTAATATTTCTAAATATTTTTACAATAATCTATTATTATTTCTAATTGTGTATTGATAGTAACGGAGCGACGAAAATTATACATACTTATTTTTCTTAAATCTATTTTAATTATAATAAAATTATAATTTAATTTGTACATTTACATTTTTTAATTAATTGTTATTGCAATAAATATCATACCAAACATATTTATTACATTAACAAACAAAATAATATACATTTAATTGATAACGACATCCATATTATATTTATAAAGTGTGCTTTTATTTATTATTATTTTACGTAACATTAAAAGCATAAGTATAAATTATAAAAATGTGCTTTTACTATTTTTAAAAAATACTTTTATATTTACATGTATATATCATGTATGACAGTATATTTAAGATTAATTTTACAAATAATTATTTGGACGTATTTAAATCTAACAAAAATTGATTACAAATGTTTGCAATTTTTATTATATTTCAGTGTAATCTGGCACTTTATTTATGCCTAAAATTGCAAACAATTTTAAGCATATTGTCTTAAAAAATAATTTTTTTACATATAAATGATTTTATGTTTCCATATTCAATTAAAATGATTGTTGTATTCATTGAAATATAATTAATGTATGTTTCAAAAATGATATGAAACATAATTTTATATAATTATCTTTTAACTGCTTTATATCTTAAGAATGTCAAAACACGCTACTAGCTTCAAAATTGAATTAACTGATTCAATTATTCCTTATCGACATTTTTTTGTCATTAGAATTTATGGGAGTATAAAATTGTTCAACATATTCATTATTTATTATTATTAATTCGCAATTCAAATATAATTAAATATTATTAATAAAATTTGTTTTGAAAAATATCTTCCTAATTATTATTAATTGTCATAAATTTGGTGAATTTTTTAATATATAAATACATTTAATGGAGTGATTTTTTTGTTCAAAATTGTTATTAGTTTCAGTCTCGCGTTTTTTATTCATTGCATATTGAATATGAACATTCTTTCATTATGAATAAATAACGTAGAAATACAATAATTTGTATTTCAAAAATCTTGATATAATCAGTTGCTCTTAAAAACAAGGATGCAAATTGTTAATCAATAATAAAACCTCGATTATTTTGATTCAAAAAACAAATAAATGAAATAGTTTACCTATTCTTTATATATCCCCATATAAACATTATGTCAACTATTTCTATTTTTTGTCTTAATAATACTTAAAGATAAAAAAAATCTTTCATAAGGAGTCATAATTATACCAAAAACACAAATTGAAAATATAGATTTGAACTGCTAAATCCAATGATTTGTCCATCAAACAGAATTTCCATAAAAAATAGTAAAATGTATAAAATAAAATGAGACACGAAAACAAATATATCTAACACAGTGACAAAAAGTAAGTAAAGAAAAAATAATATAAATCCATTACTGAGCAAATAGAAAGTCATCTTTAAACGTTGTATCAAAAATGAGCACCATGGATTCGATAATGCACAAAGTACACGTGCAGGCCCTTGGGCATAAAAGACGAAGAATTTTTCAATATAAAAACATTCGAAACTGAAAAATTGTAACGAAAAATCAAAACGTCGCTGTATTCGCAAGCATTCTTTTTCTTGCAAAAAATCATAGTTTGTAAATGCCGGCGTTCGTTGTTTGCATCGAAAAAGTTGCTATAACACTAAGTCGTTTTTGAATGAACGTTTCAATTTCATTGTATGTACATATAAACGGGACGCAGTTTCGATGTACAAAGACCATTTTCATTTTACTATCGAGCCTCTTGCAATTGAGTTAGGTATTTAACCTTCTTTTTGGCCTGCGCTAAGAAAAGAAGGTGAAGTACTATAATCGGTGAGAGATCTCCAGATCCTGATTACAATTTGTTGTTTGGTTCCGTTTTATTGAATATTCAGTCTTTGTCCGTTTAGTCGTCGTGTTGTGTTAACAATTTTTATCGTCCGATTTGTCTTTGGCGTTGTTATCAGAGCAGTTTTTGGGACTTTGTGAAGTTCCATAGGCTCCTGCAAAGGGCTCCTCGATTACCGGCAAACGTTTCTCTCGTTCTACTGACGCAGAATTTTGAAAGAAGACGTTCCATGATGTTGATACATTCATACGTTCCTTTGGTATTTCGTCACTCATGGATATCTCACAACTCATATCGCAGTTTGTAGTTCTGAAATAAAAATAAAGAATGTTTATCGAATATTATTTAATTATGATATCAATATATAATTTGAATTAAATATATATTTTAAATTTATTAAAAAAAATTGTATTAGTTATTTAATTTATTTTAAAGCAAAATGATTTTTTAAAACAATTATTTTTAAATTATTTAAAAATTATTTATTTAACCATTTAAAACAAAATTTTAAAATTATATATTTCATCTAAGTTTAAGATTAAGTTTATAATTGTTAATTACATATATATATATATATATATTGTTTTCCTATCTTACAATTGATTTCATATTATGAATAAATTATATCATATATTATTGTTAATATTTTTTAGTTTAAAGTTAAAAAGAAAATATTTAACTTTCATTTAGTAAGTGAAAACAATGAAAGACAAAATTAAATAAAGATTACACTAAAATTCATATATATATAGAATAATTTACAAAATATTTATTATTCTATTCATCTTAAATTGTATTAATTGCATTAATCATGTTAACAAAGTATTATTATAAATTTGTATAATAATATAATTTATTTTTATAAACAAAATTTAAAAATTTAATAATAAACTCATATTTGTAAGTAAATACATTAGAAATTTAAATACAACAACTTTTGATAACTTTGAATAAGTTATAAGGACTTTAATAATATTGAATCAAATATACAGTGTTATATTTATCCATACATTTTCCATGAAAATACATTTGAATTGTTTCTTATGCTACAAATTATTTAAAGTCTTAAAATTATTCTTTGAATATTTTGATGCAATTTTTAGAAGTTCATAAATATTAAAAGACTTATAGGACTGTGAAAAAAGTAGTTTGGTTGCATCAATAAATTTAAATGCAAAAATGCACATATAAAGAATATATATACAAATTAAGTAGGAAAACCTTCTATTTTTAATATCAAAGTTTACTCTGATACTAAAAATATTATTTACTAAATGAATAATTAAAATAGCTTTAACTTGTACAAATCCTTTAAATGTTAAATTTAGTATGCAAAAAAATATATTATACATAGTAAATAACAATATGTATTTAAATATAATTATTATTACATTGTATTACATTAAAATTTACAATTTTGATTAAAATAAGATATAAAATAAATCTATTTAATTATTTTATATCTGTTATTGTTAACTGTAATATTTAAATATTAATTATAATAGTTTAATACAAACGTAATTTGAGTATTTATTAGTAGAAGTGAATATAATAAAATAATAACATACAGAAGCCATCACCATAAACCAAAACTAAAACTAAAAAAAGTAATTCACCTCTAATCAGTTTGCTAAATCATAATTCTGCGGGCATTGTACCTTGACGTCTTGATTGACTCTGCATCCTGCTCAATATCTTTACTTTTCTTTCGTCTAGCAGATGGTCTGCTTAATTCTTGATCCGTGTCCATAAAACTTACATGATGATCGAACCGTACACGTTCTGAACCACCATCTTCAGCTGTGGTCCAACTACCAGAATCACTTTGTTGTCTGTCTAAAGTCGGTTTGCGGCGTGACCTTTTAGCTAAGCCAGGAGTGATCTCATCAAGTGAGCTAAGAGATGTCGCTTGTCCTGCAGAATCTGGCTGCTGGTCATTAGATAAGCCTGGTGTTTGATCGCTTTCCGTGTTTCGAGTATTACTATCCAACTACAATTTTAAATGTTGCTTTTATTTCAAAAAGATTGTGTACAAAGTAGTAATGTATTTATTATTATTTAAATATAATTTATTTGTCCTTAAAAATATAAGTATAAAAATATTAATGTTAATGCATTAAATATTATTTTTAATAGTCATTAATAAAAAAGTTGAATCTTTCAATCATGTTATATTTATGTATTTATAAACAAAACTGTTTTTATGATAACTTATGTTTAACTACAAATATGTTATAATTGTTATATCTGTCATTAGTCAAGAAAATTCTCGACGTGCAATTTTCGATTTATTACAATGAAAAACTTACAATAAATAGTATTAAATTGCCACCAACTTAATTAATGAAGAATTTATCTTTCCATCTTAATAAACAATAATTCCCAACTAAGTATCAAAATTTCACACCGTAAAGCTTACATAATATGATTTGATGACTTTATTATTTACATGATCAACATAGTTATTACAAAAAATAGTTAATTACAAAAAAATGAAAAAAAAAAATAGCTTTACTTATTTAATTTTATTAAATTCCAACTCAATAAAGAAAATAATAAAAAAAACTATAATGATAGCTATTTCTTAATTAAATTATATGAATCAAAGCATTCGTGAATGCTAAACTTGTATTTATTCATTTATAATTAACGAATGTTATACGCTGGTATTGTTAAAGTAGCGATTATACAGTTGCATGCACCCGGCAAATGTGCAAATAGCTCTTCGAAAGACATCAAAATAGTTTGAGCGCAAAAGACGATGGGATAGAGATTCCAAATGACGACGTACTTTGAAATTCAAAACGGATCCAGCAAGTGCCCGCGTGGACGCGGCGCCGTCGTCCAAAGCTATCGAAGCATTCACTGACTTTTCGGATAAACTCGTTGCGGCAGAAGCAGTCTCGCTACAAAGACTGAAACGCTGCGTTGACGTCACATCTGCTTGTACTTCCAATCTGAAATAAATAATAATTTTATATAAATGATCCTGACAATTTTTAATATAAGTATTTAATTTCACATAAAATGTTAAATATTATATACAACTATACAAATAAATGTAACATTTTTATATTTTATATAATAATAAACTTATTAAATTATAACTAATATTAATATTACAAAATTATATATATTTTCTTAATTTATTTAAATTGACTTATATAAGTGTTAAATTTACTACAATATATACAATTTTTGAATTTTATTAATTACACTAAAAATGGTCTAATAATTATTACATTAAACAGAATTTTAACCGATATCTCATCATTTTTGTTTTATATTTTAAAAATATATAATTAAAATTCCATTTATCAGTTAAATCACGCTTCTTGAAATCATTAAAAATATCCTTATTCATGAGTACCCTTTGTCCAAACGTAATATAATTAATTTCAATTGAAGTGTACTAAATTATTATTGACTGCGATGCCACATAATTAATTTTCTAATTTTTGTATCAATACAATTATGTTTGAAAAAACTATAGATAAAAGTAAAATGGTTCATTATGTAAATTTATGTTTCTCTAGCTGCTTTTAATTATAAATACTATTCTCTTTGATTGATAGAATAACAAATCGTTAATGAAAAATCTACAAAATCAAATTTTACATTCATAATGTAATATTTAGTGAATTCTAAATGAAAGCATAATTTAAATGAACTACAATAATATTTTCCAATTCCCGATTTGATAACGAATCACAGAAATCAATAATTTGTTTCTCATTTAAACAATTTAGTAAACACTCTAGTCCTTAGTTTTCAAATTTGGTCAGTTTTTAACAATTTTTTTCATAGTCGCGCGTTAATCTATCTTTAAGGGAAAATCACCTTTGACCTCCAGGCAACACACTAGATGCAATGCTCCCAGCTATGCTAGTTCCAGCCAAAGCGACATTACTTGCGCTTTCGCGGTCGTTTTCTCGACCCAATTTTTCCAGCTGGCTACCACTTCCCAAAGATAAAGAAGCTTCGCCAATGGATGGGTTGCCACCACGATGACTTGCCACGCCTATTGATGATGTTTCTGCAATGATAATTAATTTGTATTATGCGTTTAATTAATTTAATTATTCGAGAGTTTAGACTCAATTTGGGTCAATAGAGGACGTGTTTTTGCATTCATTCAAAAAAGTGGCTAATTATTTGACTATATATATATATATATTGTTCTTGATACCCTTCATTGCAAATGCAATTACTAGTTTTTGAATTAGCACATGGGAACAGTAGTGTTTCATTTACTATTTAATATGCAATTATACTGTTTGAATAAAAATAATTTGTTAACAATTAATTTTTCATTACACAATCGCAATAAAATTAATCAAATCACCCAATAAACAATACAAAATAAGTAATATATTCTTCTAAGATAATTTTTATATGAAAAATAAACAATACCTTAATTATATTTGAAATATAACCTTTATTCATATATAATTATTCATTTAAAATATTAAAACTGAAATGATGTAACTGAAAATAAACATTAGCTCTGGGTGCTTTACAGGGAACGATTATTTACACGAGCCATGCTAACATGTATCCTTTGAATTAACATTTCTTAAATTAATTATATCATTTAAATCCCCGACTGCAAGGCACGCGTTATGAAGCGATACAAATGCCATTTTTTCTTTTAATTGATTTCATTTTATTTTTTTTCAATTTTTTTTTTTTCGGTCAGAACCGAAGTCTGACAATAACATAATAGTGACTATTTTATTGGCACGTTTCAGAATGGAAATAGACAAATTTACCTCCAGCACTGCGACCACTCAGGCCACCCATAAGCTCGTTTTCATCATCAAATTCGAATCGAACACCCGATCCGTTTGTAGACACTCCACAACCACCGCTGCGGCACAAAGAGACGGGAACTACACCGTATACGTAAAATAATAATATCGGCACACCAATGCCTACTGCCAATCCGGCTAATACAGGCGACACCAGTATCTGAAACAGCGTTAATTCATTACTTTTCATTTCAATTTACCAATTACACTTATAAATAAATTATCAACCAGCAAAGTAAATCATTTACATGATACTTTCAGACTTAAGCCTTTTATGACCAACATTATAATTATTGATTATTATTATTATTATTATTATAGACAAATATGTTTGTAAAGAAAGAAAATAAATGGATATTAAAGGTTTGTATTTTCTGTTCTGATATTAATATACTTTTAAAATTAATATTATTCGCGTAAAAGACAATGCGTTATAAATATTAATACCCATTACATTCTATTATTTATTATATAATAAATTAAATTAAATGAAAAACTGGATAGAAATAAAAAGTACATTTTTAGGGATAATAAACACTTTATTACATAAATTAATCACCGTTTGAGTTTTGTAAGTGTTTTGTATTATAAATATGAATAATGTAACAATTATTACAGCGGTAATAAAACGAAATATTTGCAATAACAAAATAATTCTGTTACTTTCAAATTTAGAGAGAAATCAGCGTTACTATATTTCATTTCATCAAATCTATATATATATTTCATTAATTATAATTGTTTGCCATCTACACTGAAAAAAATAATATTACAAATTTTACCAAACTAGATAATAAAAGGAGGAAAAGTGAGCAAAAATGTAAATAAACATTAGACAATATCATGATATTTACCAATTATTTGGTAATATTTGACATCTTTTTAGAATTTTCTGACCGTAATTTATCATAATATTTACATTTTTGCCTATTTTTCCTACGTTTATTATCTAGTTTGGTAAAATTTGTAAGATTATTTTTTTCAGTGTAAAGTGGGTAGCGCCGCTATACTGTAATTACAGTAAGTAATGTTAATAATAATTATAATGATATTGCTATCTTTAATGCAATACTTTTTGTTTAGAATAAATCGTACTACTGTATTCATTGCATAATTGATGACTAATGTTGTAACTTTTTTAATATTACAACTATTATTTGAATTCATAAATATCAATTACTTGAATTAAAAGTCATTTTATGTGTCGTAGATAAATTCGGATATTAAGTTAAAATGAAAAAATACTTTTCTATCTTAATTATGATATATTCATTTACCGGTTTGGTATCCAAATTAATTACGCAATATAATAACATATTTTCATTCAAATAATAAACTTATAGCACAATTATTATTTTACGATATATATATGTATATATAATGTACATATATATTCAACGTTTTTATATAACGATAAAAAAATGTTAATCATTTCTTTTATGTAATTGAATACTAATGTTAAAGGTATAAGTTAAAGCTGATTAAAACATTTCCCTTAATTCATATTAATTAAATTGTATAATTAAAACATCTTATTTTTCTGCTTTGGTAATTTGAAAAGTTATAATTTATTTATATGACTGAACTTACATATTAATAGTGTTACTATAAATGACAAAAAAAATATATTTCATATCTTAAATATTTTCTTTACAGTAGCGACAAATATAACCGAATAAATTACGAAATTATTTAAACCTAGACATAGAACTACTTCAATAGAAACTTTTTTATGAAGGTGAAATATAATTTTATCTGCTTCTATTCTAATAATAAATTGTATTTCTTTAGTAAATGAATTGCAGAATACTTGCGTTTTACATAAAATATAAGTTAAATGCAATGATGGAAATTAATTTAAATTTAGTAGTATATCATTTAAAGAAAATTGTTCTACATTCAATGCCTCATTCAACGCATGCACTTATTATCAAGTATTCAATGAATTTGAAGCTGTAATTGATTAATAATTATAAGTATAAAAATAAAGTTTTATCATATTATAACATAATAACATAAAAGTAATATCATTAAAAATGTTTAACTTAAAATAAATTGCTTATGTTTTGATAAAGATGATATATAGTTATACATTTCTATATAGATAAAATGCATTATTATTACTCGCATTCAATGTATAAGTATGGAAATTAAAAATATTATTTGTTATAAATAACGATTTTTATCATTTATAAATTTCAATAAATATAAATTTATAATCAATTTTTTACTTAAAGTTCTTCTCGAATTTGCTCCAATTTGTCTTTAACCCATTTAGAATAAGTAAAACTTGTAAAAATTCATTCAATTAATTTCATTATTGTAAAATAATAGCTAAAACTTGATTTTTAATATTGAATTGTATAATACATATTTTATTTATTTAATTATTTATTTATATAAAAACTATTATTGCATCTTTCTTATTACAATTTAATTATTATTTAATTTTTAATTTTAACTTCAATTAAATGTAATGTATAATATTACATTATTGACTATGATTCTTTATTTAAAGATACTCATAAAGTAAAGTATAAATTGTTTTATACTTCTCTCTTCTTTCTCAGTTTGCAGATTATAATACTTTAATAACTTTTTAGTAGCAATATATTTCATACAACCTTTAATCACGAAATTGTCGTTAAAAAATATTATACGCAGTACAATTATATTACGTTTATTCTGGTAATAGTATTATTAACAGTAAAACAATTGAATTGAAAAAAAAAGGATCTCGTTAATGTAACAAACATGCGAGCTAAGGCAAAGGAGTTCATTAAGGATTTGGCTTTGTGAGCAATTTTTCATCTAATCGAATCAGAAGTAACAAAGAAATGCACCCAAGTTTGATTGGATACTTAAGCATTTTTCATTGGTAAAATTATGTGTGGAGCTATATTTGATCTTTTAAGTAATTATGTTTCTCAAATTTGATAATTTAATTTTTTTTTTTAAAGAAAAATTGATAAAAGATAAAATTGATAAAAATGATGATAAATTTGATAAAATTTGAAATCTTGATAAAAGATGTTACCGAAGAACTTCAAAATTATTCATTTGGACGGTAATAACAAGCTATCGATAAAACTCAGATTTTAATTTTATCTTATTTATATAAATGTTAAGCATTTCAATAAAAAAAGTTTTAATATGAAATAATAATACGAATATGTTGTTGGTACTCATATACAACTTTAAGTTAATATGATGTTAAGGAAAAATTTTTGCTAATTGGTTCATTAATTGGTTAATTATATATTTAAAATAAATGTTGTAAATCTGTTAATTAGCCATTAATTAGTGAATTAATTACTCGTTATCCTCTTGAACAAAAATTAGCTGAATATCAATAAACAGTTGACCAAATTCTTTAACATTATTTAAGAAATTTAAACCAAAGTTATTGTATTACAAATTATTTGATCTTATTTTCTTATAATTTGATGTATTTTTATATTTGCACATAATAATATTATAGCATATATTAAAATGTGTATAAACAAAATGTTGTAAACGACTGAGGTTGATTTGAAATATCGATTAAAGAAGTTATATCAATTACAAATTTATTAGCTAGATATCATGAATGCAATTTTTAAATACATAATGCTTTTTAAAACTTATTTCATGTTATTCGAATTAATAATTTGTAATAGATAGCAAGTAATTTTGTAATTTAAACCACGTTCCTACAACAAAAGAACTTAAATGAACTTAAATGAAAAATGAGTAATTACACTGAGAAAAATTTCTTTTTATGGTAACAGGAATTCTTGTTAATAATACAAGAATTTTCTGCTAATATTATGCCAACATTTTTTATATTATTCTGACAGAAATTCTTCCTATTATTTGATTTTGTTGTACGATTAATAATTTCTAATGAAATTTGTATTCGTCGGTACCTATTTTTATTATCACATTAATAGATAATTTTGTTATCTATAACATACAATTGTGTGGATATAACTTGAAACATCTAACATAAAATTTTCTGTTAAAATAACAAGATAATTTTTCTCGATGTAGATCTATAGTTTTTTGCAATTTTAAGGCGAAAAATCGGAATTTCAAACGTATAATCAATATAAATATATCATATTTTATATATACGTATTACAACATAAAACAGGAATTATATATATATTGTAATCATTTATTATAAATAAAAAGGACTCTGATTCCTCTAAAGTGGAACTGTATATGGAACTTTTGCACATTTTGCAAAATGCAGTTAAGTATATATTCGATTCATTGAATTATATATTGAATTAATTCGAAGACCAGACACCAATTTTGTTCATATTCGGAACTGTATGAATGTAAGAAGGAAGAGTATTACAAATATCTTGATACTTTGCAAAGATAGCAGTCAGCTGCAAAAGAAGGCTTTTTATTTCACGTGATAGAAACAGCTGAATTCAAGATAAGCAACTTTATTATACCTACATAAAATCAGCATAAACAATCGACGTTAACAAAAAAAAAAAAAAAATTTATAAAATTAACATTTTACGATAAAAAGGAATAGTTAAACATAACAAAATTTCCACAACCCGTTAATCTATATTAAACTTCCGCGACGCAGAATAATTTTACCATATAGGACCCCTGTCGTGTTGACATAAAGATGACACAGCACTCAGGATCTAATTCACTCTTCCATCTATATCCTCTCTCTCATAC